>ML360849.1:0-31842 GCA_005239505.1 Nicotiana paniculata
AGTAATTTTAGCTTACCAATTTGAAGCGAGACCAGTAAATAATGTATTTATGTGTCTATAATTATTATAGGTGTATGTATATCTACACGTGATTAACACACTTTCTACCATTTACCAAACTAGAAAGAGAAGATCTTTAAGATTTGATTAAGAATTGGATTTTCCTAACTGGTAGTCTTCTTACAAAAATAGCCAAACTAGGATGGCCTAAAGTGATTAATTGGGGCTAAAATATGGCCATAGCCCGAAATATGTTGTCTTTTAGACTANGCCATAACCTACACTCGGGAGAGGCAACTCATGCCCCTGACCCCCCAACTCTAAACAGTTAATAAAAACACACATAGAAAGAACGGGTGCATTTCATGTGACGTGTTTGTCGTGTGCTCAAAAATAACAAATGCACGCCATCGTGATTTGTTTAAGATTAAATCTATAAACTTCCTAATTGATCTTAAAACCAAAATGCTCCTTCAAGTAGAAAACATATGGAATAATCAAATATCGCCTCAAATAGGCAGTATAAAACCGTCATGACCATAGTCTTGACTACGTAATCTACACTCGGGTGCGACAACTCATGTCCCCGTCTTCAAATTCAAATTGTAATAAAAATCACATGTTGTAATTGAGGGTGCATTTCATGTGGCGTAGTTATAATGTGTCCGAAAAAACTAACAAGTGCACCTCATCGTGACTTGTTTCAAGATAAATCCATAAATACTAAAAGCGGTTAAAAAGTAAAAAGGCTAAATGCACAATAGGTTTAAGATATGTAAATAATTAGATAATTAGGCCAAATATTAATAGTTAAGCTACCGTGCTAGAACCACGGAACTCGGGAATGCCTAANTTTCTGGTTGCGGACAACTTAAACAGAGTCAAAATTTCCTCGGTTTTGGGATTTTTTAAAATAAAATGGTGTCCCGGAACATCGTCAAAAATCTGGGTGGCGACTCTGAAAACTAAAAATAAATCCCAAATCCGAATAATGTCGCTTTAATTGGAAAAACTCCCTTATTACCCTTCATTAATCGGGGATAGTGAAAAAGGAGGTGTGACAGATACGACTTAATTAAACAGTTCAGAAAAAAAAAAAAAAAAAAGGCAAGAATAAAAACTACCTAAGCATGGTGCAACTAGTATCAAATAAGAGGAAATAAAGTAAGGACAGGTAGGCAAGCTTATTCTTAGGATAACTACTCAGTTAAGACAGGAAACTGTAATATAGGAATGAAAATGAGTGATTGCATGGAAGGAAAAGTGGAATTTTAGAAACAATGACCCGTGTACGCCCTCGTCACCTCACGTACACGGCGTCCACGTAACAAAATCAGTATAAAAATGCCTAAGAAGTCCCCAGCACAGAGTTAGGCAAGCCACTTACCTTGACTACGCTAATAAACTCAATATCATGCTCTTGCCACGAGTATCCGACTCCAGGTGGCCCAAATCTAATAAATTCGATTGCAAAATGTAAATAACACTTTAAGGAATCAAAATAGCTAATTAATTCGAAGTTAATACGCGAAATTAGGAAATTCGCCCAAAAAGTTCCCCGAGACCACGTCTCGGAATCAGGTAAAAATTATATTTTCCGGGCACCCATTCACTCACGAGTCTAAACATATGAAAATCTCTCAAATCGGAGGTCAAAAACCCAATCAAAACTCAATAATTTGGTCTATGAAGTTCATCCAAATTTTCCCAAACTTTCCACCCATATTCGAATTTAAAGACTAGATTTAAGTTATGAATCATGGAAATTAATCTAAATTGGGTAGAAATCACTTACCCAAGTTACCCAGTGCAAAAGTCCTCAAAAATCGCCTCTCCCGAGCTCTCAAAATCAAAATGGTGAAAACAGGCTTAAACCCTCAAATTGGGGTTTTAGTATTCTGCCCAGGTGTTTCTTCTATGCGATCGCGGACACATAGTCGCGATCGCGGAGAACATTCAGCCACGCGCCTAAAAACCTTCATCGCGATCGCGATTACGTGACTGCGATCGCGGACCTTCACGACCCAGAGCTACGCGATCGCAGTTGGGTCCACGCGACCGCGTGGAACAAATATTTAAACTCCCCCAGACCAAGAATACTCCACGCGACCGCGGTCCAGGTCATACGATCGCGAAGACCAAGATTCCAACAAACTACGATCGCGGACCTCTTCTTGCGATCGCAGAGAACAAATCGTAGGACCTCCTACATTTACCTTACGCGATCGCGGGTGAACCCTTGCGATCGCAGAGAACAAAATACTGCTGCAGAAAAACCAGAAAATCAGCTAAGGCTATTAGGCCAAAAATGCCCGTTAGAACACCCGAAACACACCCGAGGACCCCGGGACCTCAACCAAACCTACCAACCAACCCTAATACTTCATTCAAACTTGGTCGAGCCTTAAAAACACCTCATAACATTAAGATCATGAATCATGCCTAGATTCAAGCCTAAGAAAACATGAAATTTCTAGAATCCACATCCGATGCCGAATCACATCTAAACTTGTCCGAATGAGCTCAAATTTTGCACACAGGTCATAAATGACATTACAGAGCTGCTTTCACTTTCGGAATTCCATTCCGAGTCCGATATCAAAATTTCACCCATCGGCCGAAATCGCCGAAATTCTAACTTTCGCCAATTCAAGCCTAAATCTACAAACGACCTCGAAAACACATTCCGAACACGCTCCTAACCCCGGAATCACCCAACAGAGCTAACGGAGTTGATGGAATTCCATTCCGGATCCGTCTTCACACAACTCTAGCTACGACCTGATTCCAAAGGCTAAAATCCACATTTAAGGACTATGTGTCCAAAATCACTCCGAATTTCACCACTCAACGCTCCGACAAGTTTCAATAACATAAATAGACATGGAAGAAGCAGTTATTAGGGGATCGAGGCGCTAACTCTCAAAACGCCCGACCGGGTCGTTACATTCTCCCCCTCTTAACAAAATCGTTTGTCCTCGAACGAGTATAGAAACATACCTGAAGCTATGAAAAGATGAGGGTACTGACTCCGCATATCCTGCTCGGTCTCCCAAGTCACCTCCTCGACTGGATGACCCATCCACTGAACCTTAACCGAGGCAATATTCTTCGATCTGAGCTTTCTGACCTGCCTGTCCAATATAGCCACATGCTCCTCAACATATGATAGATCCTTGTCCAACTGGACTGAGCTGAAATCCAAAACATGAGTCGGATCACTGTGATACTTCCGGAGCATGGAAACGTGGAATACCGGATGAACTCCTGCTGGGTTTGGAGGCAAAGCCAACTCATAAGCGACCTCCCCAACCCGCTGCAACACCTCAAAAGGGCCAATGAACCTAAGACTCAACTTACCCTTCTTTCTGAATCTCATGACGCCCTTCATAGGCGACACCCAAAGCAAAACCCGATCACCAGCCATAAATGCCAAGTCACAAACCTTCCGGTCCGCTTAACTCTTCTGCCTGGACTGAGCTGTGCGAAGTCTCTCCTGAATCACTTTAACCTTGTCCAGGGCATCCTGAACCAAGTCTGTACCCAACAATCGGGCCTCGCCCGGCTCAAACCATCCCACTGGAGACCTGCACCGCCTACCATACAAAGCCTCATACGGCACCATCTGAATGCTGGACTGGTAGTTGTTATTATAAGCAAACTCTGCAAGAGATAAGTATCGATCCCATGACCCTCAAAAATATATCACACAGGCACGGAGGATATCCTCGAGAATCTGAATCGTGCGCTCAGACTGCCTGTCCGTCTGAGAGTGAAAAGTTGTACTCAACTCTACCCTGGTACCTAACTCTTGCTGAACGGCTCTCCAGAACCGTGAAGTGAACTATGTACCTCTTTCTGAAATGATAGATACTGGGATACCGTGGAGGCGAACAATTTCTCTGATATAAATCTCAGCCAACCTCTCATATGAATATGTAGTCAGCGCTAGAATGAAATGGGGTGATTTGGTCAGCCGATCCACAATCACCCAAATAGCATCATGCTTCCTCAAAGTCCGAGGAAGCATGATGCTATTTGGGTGATTTGGTCAGCCGATCCACAATCACCCAAATAGCATCATGCTTCCTCAAAGTCCGAGGAAGTCCAACCACAAAGTCCATGGTGATCCGCTCCCACTTCCACTCTGGAAGATCAATCTGCTGAAGTAACCCTCCCAGTCTCTGATGCTCACATTTGACTTGCTGGCAGTTGAGACATTTGGCTAGAAACTCCACTATATCCTTATTCATCCTTCGCCACCAATAGTGTTGTCTCAGATCCTGGTACATCTTCGTGGTACCTGGATTGATGGAATACCGCAAACTACGAGCCTCCTCAAGAATCAACTCCCGAAGCCCATCTACGTTGGGTACACAAATATGGCCCTGCATCCTCATCACCCCGTCATCACCTATGGTCACATACCTGGCATCACCCCGCCGGACTCTATCCTAAAGAACCAAAAGGTGGGGATCATCATACTGGCGCTCTCTGATACGGTCATAAAGGGAAGATCGAGCAACCACACAAGCTAATACCCGACAAGGCTCAGAAAGATTCAATCTCACGAACTGACTGGATAAGGACTGAACATCTAAGGCTAGAGGCCTCTCAACTGCATGAAGGTATGCCAAACTCCCCAAACTCTCCGCCCGGCGACTCAAGGCGTCAGCCACCACATTGGCCTTCCCCGGGTGGTATAATATAGTGATGTCATAGTCCTTTAGCAACTCCAACCACCTACGCTGATGAAAATTGAGATCCTTCTTCCTGAATATGTGCTGCAAACTCCGGTGATCCGTGAATATCTCACAAGGAACACCATATAAATAAGACGCTATATTCAGGGCGTGAACAATCGCTGCCAACTCGAGATCATGAACATGGTAGTTTTTCTCATGTATCTTCAACTGTCTGGACGCGTAGGCAATCACCCTACCGTCCTGCATCAACACCAATCCCAGGACAATCCTCGAAGCATCACAATAGACTGTATAGGACCCGGAAACGGTAGGCAATACCAACACATAAGCTGTAGTCAGGGCTATCTTGAAATTCTGAAAGCTCTCCTCACACTCCTCAGTCCATATAAAAGGTGCACCCTTCTGGGTCAGTTTGGTCATGGGCACTGAAATGGATGAAAATCCCTCCACAAAACGACGATAATACCCAGCCAAACCGAGGAAACTGCGGATATCAGTAGCTGAGGACGGTCTGGGCCAACTCTGCACCGCCTCCACCTTCTTCGGATCTACCTTGATCCCATCCGAAGACACCACGTGGCCTAGGAATGCCACAGAATCAAGCCAAAATTCACACTTAGAAAACTTGGCATACAACTTCTTCTCCCTCAATGTCTGAAGCACGGTCCTCAAGTGTTGCTCATGGTCCTCCTGGGACAGAGAATATACCAGAATGTCATCAATGAACACAATGATGAAAGTATCAAGATAAGGCCAAAATATGTTGTGCATCAGGTGCATGAAGGATGTTGGGGCATTGATCAGCCCAAATGACATAACAAAGAACTCATAGTGGCCATATCTGGTCCTGAAGGCAGTCTTTGGGATATCCGTCTCCCGAATCTTCAAATGATGATAACCCAAAAGCAGATCAATCTTGGAGAAACCCTAGCACCCTGTAACTAGTCAAACATATCATCAATGCGAGGCAATGGGTACCTGTTCTTCACTGTCACCTTATTCAGCTGTCGGTAGTCAATACACATACGCATCGAGCCATCATTTTTCTTCACAATTAACACCGGAGCACCCCCAAGGTGATACACTGGGCCGGATGAATCCCTTATCAAGGAACTTCTGCAACTGCTCCTTCAACTCTTTCAAATCAGGAGGAGCCATGCGATAGGGAGGAATGAAAATGGGATGAGTGACGACAACAAGTCAATGCCAAAATCAATGTCTCTATCGGGCGACATACCCAGAAGATCAGCTGGAAATACATCAGGATAGTCCCTGACAACTGGAACTGACTCAACTGTAGGGGTCTCTGCACTAACATCTCTCACATAAGCCAAATACGCATCACACCCCTTCTCGACCATCCGCTGAGCCTTAAGAAAAGAAATGACTCTGCGGGGAGTATACTCTAAGGAACCTCTCCACTCTAACCTTGGTAATCCTGGCATAGCCAGCGTCACAGTCTTGGCGTGACAATCAAAAATAGCATAGTAGGGAGACAGCCAATCCATACCCAATATAACGTCGAAATCTACCATGTTGAGTAATAGTAAGTCATCCCTGGTCTCAAAACCACTAATAACAATCAAGCACGACCGATATAAACGGTTCACAACAAGGGAATCTCCAACAGGAGTAGAAACATATACGGGGGAACTCAAAGAATCCCGAGATATCCCCAAATGCGAAGCAATGATCAAATAACACGGATGCATCCCTATGACAAACATGGACAATACCTGTGATGACCGAATCTGAAGCAAGGTCCTCTGAGCGGGCTGGAAGAGCATAATATCTGGCCTGGCCTCCCCCTCTAAGGTGACCTCGACCTCCTCTACCTCCACCTCGAGCTATCTGAGAAGGTGGGGTAGCAACTGGTGCTGGGAGAATAGCTGGAGGACCCGGTGGAAGACGTGGAACCTGATAAGTCTGAGGTGGTGCACCCCTCCTAGCTCTAGTTCAATCTCTGATCACATGACGAGGGTCACCACATCCAAAACAAAACCTCAGAGGACGTGGCGGTTGCTGCTAACTCTGAACTGGCCTGCTGGACTGGCCAGTGATAGCACCTCGAGCAGGAGATACATGAGATACCGGTGGTGCATAATAAGGCTCCCGAGGTCTAGGAGGAGCTGGAATACCACTGGCTGCTGGAAGGGCTGAATGAATGGGGTGACTGACAAAACCCCTACCATAGCGTGCTGCTGGTGCACGAACTCCTGAAAAATGGCCTGTCTCTTGAGACCTCTTGGTCTCTCTCTCCTCCCTGTCTCGGGCTAACATACTCTCAATCCTCCGGGATTTACTCACGGCCTGCTGGTAAGTGTTATCTGTCTCCAGCTCTCTGGCCATGCTGGTCCGAATACTGGGGTGGAGTCCCTCAATAAAGTGTCAAACCCTCTCTCTGACAGTGACAACCAAAGCTGGTGCATGATGAGTCAAATCACTGTAACGGACTGCATACTCTGACACAGCCATGGTACCCTGGCATAGCTGCTCAAACTCCGCACGCCAAACATCCCTGAGGCTCCGAGGGACAAACTCAAGTAAGAAAATCTCGGAGAACTGAGCCCAAGTAAGTGAGGCTTCCTCGTTTGGACTACTCAGCTCAAAAGCACGTCACCACTGATAAGCTGCTCCCCTCAGCTGGAAAGCAGTGAAAGAAACCCCACTCGTCCACGATACCCATAGTGCGGAGAATGCGATGACACTCCTCAAGAAAACCTAGAGCGTCATCTGAAGCTAATCCGATGAACTCAGGTGGGTGGTACTTCTTGTACCTCTCAAGTCGGAGATGCTCTGCCTCAGAAACAACAACCCTAGCCTCATGCTGAGCTGGAGCTGCTGGGGGCATAGGAATATACTCGGGATCCTGCCCAATATGGACCCTATGCTCAGGAGTACGGGCTGCAGGAGTCTGTGTCCCTCCCCCGGCCTGGGATGTAGCTGGAATTATCGGGAGTAGTCCCGCATGAGACAGAGTACTGAAGGCACTCAAGAACTGAGCCAATGTCTCCTAGAGGGCTGGAGTAATAGTAGGGACCTCCTGTGCCCCTCCAACTATGGCTGCTGGGGGATCCTCTGCCTATGCTCTAGCCGGTGCTCGGGCTACACCGCGTGCTCATCCTCTGCCCCATCCCCTGCCTCTGGTGGCTCTGACTGGGGGCTCGGGTGCCTGGTCATCAGTACGTCCGGTACGAGTACGAACCATCTGTAAGCAAGAATAGAATAAAGTTTAAGAATTTGATGACAATAACTAGCACGATAAGGAATTCCAAAGAATTTGATTGTTCTTAACAGTTACATAGTCTCTCGAAGATAGATACAGACGTCTCTGCACTGATCCGCGAGACTCTAATAAACCGGCTTGTGACTTGTGACTCCTATGAACCTAGCTCTCTGATATCAGCTTGTCACGACCCGAATTACCCTCTGAACGGTCTCGTGATGGCACCTAGTCTCTACGACTAGGTAAGCCTAAATTTTGCGAAAAATAAGACAAAACAATAATAGGAACAGTAAACAAGAAGCAATACTATAATTTTTTACCGCTCGGCATTTACAGCTTTTACTTTCCCAAAACCCGGAATGTCACAAAGTCACAAACTCTGAACTACTGTAGCTCTATACAAAGGAATAAGGAAAATGTATCTATATAACTGGAGTGGAAGGGGACTCATGAGATTCTGCGGACGCGGCAGAATTACCTCGCGGTCTCCTGAACAGCTACTAGGGTACTCCTAGCCACAGTGTTGTGTGCTGGTACCTGGATCTGCACATGGAAAAAACATGCTCAGAAAAGGGTGTAAGTACTCCACATTCGGTACTCAGTAAGTGCCAAGCCTAACCCCAGTCAAGTAGTGACGAGGTCAGATTGAGGCTCTCCTGAGATTTTAAAACAAGTCAGTTATAAATTTAAACAGTGAGATATAGATAAGCAATGATAAACAGGATTAATGGAAACTGGAAGAATTAATAACAGGAAGAGAGCCCTCTGCTCAGCACAACATATCATAACATTAAATATGCAGTGCAGTACAAGGGGAAAGCTCCCGAATCTCAGTCCGTAGTCCCAACTTAAATATGCTATGCAGTACAGGGAAAACTCTCGGATCTCCGTCCGTAGTCCCAATTTAAATATGCAATGCAGTACAGGGGGAAAGCTCCCGTATCTCGGTCCGTAGTCCCAATTTAAATATGCAATGCAGTACAGGGGGAAAGCTCCCGTATCTCGGTCCGTAGTCCCAATGTAAATATGCAACGCAGTACAGGAGGAAAGCTCCCGGATCTCGGTCCCTAGTCCCAATTTAAATATGCAATGCAGAAGTATGTCGGATACGGCTTAATTAAACAGTTCAGGAAAAAAAACAACAAGCAAGAATAAAGTAAAACTACCTAAGCATGGTGCAACTAGTAGCAAATAATAGAAAATCAAGTAAGTACAGGTAGGCATGCTTATTCTTAGGCTAACTACTCAGTTAAGACAAGAAACAATAATATAGGAATGAAAATGAGTGATTACATGGAAGGAAAAGTGGAATTTTAGCAACAATGACCCGTGTACGCCCTCGTCACCTCACGTACACAGCGTCCACGTAACAAAATCAGTATAAAATGCCTAAGGGGAAGTCCCCAACACAGAGTTAGGCAAGCCACTTACCTTGACTGCGCTAATCAACTCAATACCACGCTCTTGCCACGAGTATCCGACTCCGGGTGGCCCAAATATAATAAATTTGATTGCAAAATGTAAATAACACTTTAAGGAATCAAAATAGCTAATTAATTCGAAGCTAATACGCGAAATTAGAAAATTCGCCCAAAAAATCCCCCGGGCCCACGTCTCGGAATCGGGTAAAAATTATATTTTTTGGACACCCATTCACTCACGAGTATAAACATATTAAAATCTCTCAAATCGAAGATCAAAAACCCAATCAAAACTCAATAATTTGGTCTGTGAAGTTCATCCAATTTTTCCCAAACTTTCCACCCAAATTCGAATTTAAAGACTAGATTTAAGTTAGGAATCATGGAAATTAATCTAAATTGGGTAGAAATCACTTACCCAAGTTACCCAGGTGCAAAAGTCCTCAAAAATCACCTCTCCCGAGCTCCCAAAATCAAAATGGTGAAAATCGACTTAAATCCTCGAATTGGGGTTTTAATATTCTGCCCAAGTGTTTCTTCTATGCGATCACGGACACATAGTCGCGATCGCGGAGAACATTTAGCCACGCGCCTAAAAACCTTCATCGCGATCGCGATTACGTGACTGCGATCGCAGACCTTCACGACCCAGAGCTACGCAATCGCGATCGCAGTTGGGGCCACGCGACCGCGTAGAACAAATATTGAAACTCTCCCAGACCAAGAATACTCCACGCGACCGCGGTCCAAGTCATGCGATCGCGAAGACCAAGATTCCAACACACTGCGATCGCGGACCTCTTCTTGCGATCGCAATGAAAAAATCGCAGGCCCTCTCACATTTACCTTACGCGATCGCGGGTGAACCCTTGCAATCGCAGAGAACAAAATACTGCTGCAGAAAAAACAGAAAATCAGCTAAGGCTATTAGGCCAAAAATGCCTGTTAGAACACCCGAATCACACCCGAGGCCCCCGGGATCTCAACCAAACCTACCAACCAACCCTAGTACTTCATTCAAACTTGATCGAGCCTTAAAAACACACCTCATAACATCAAAATCATGAATTATGCATAGATTCAAGCCTAAGAACACATGCAATTTCTAGAACCCACATCTGATGCTGAATCACATCTAAACTCGTCCGAATGACCTCAAATTTTGTAAACAGGTCATAAATAACATTACGGACCTGATGTCGCTTTCGGAATTCCATTCCGAGTCCGATATCAAAATTTCACCTATCGGCCGAAATCGCCGAAATTCTAACTTTCGCCAATTGAAGCCTAAATCTACAACCGACCTCGAAAACACAATCCGAACACGCTCCTAACCCCGAATCACCCAACGGATCTAATGGAGTTAACGGAATTCTATTCCGGAACCATCTTCACACATCTCTAGCTACATCCTGATTTCAAAGGCTAAAATCCACATTTAAGGACTATGTGTCCAAAATCACTCCGAATTTCACCACTCAACGCTACGATAAGTTTCAATAACATAAATAGACATGGGATAAGCATTTATTAGGGGATCGGTGTGCTAACTCTCAAAAAGACCGACCGGACCGTTACAACACTCTTCCTCACCAAGCATATAAATCTCAAATAAATATCCAGGCAGGAAATATAAATAATATCGAGGAGAGTGCCAAACTAATATTCCAACCAAATTCTCAATCAATGTTTTTCAAGACAACAATGATTCAACGAATTCCCAAGGTCATATGATTCAAGTACTTCCACAAATTTCACGATTTATCAACAACACAAGCACGGAATCTAGCATCTCAAAAGATTGGCCATAGCAACGTGTTAATGATTAGACATAGAGATGTCTGAATTAGACACATCAGTGTTTTCTAAGAAGTTTCCAACTAATTGATTAAGTTATATTAGGCTAAGTATCGACTCTAACATTTAGCACTACATTCTAAATATCTAGAAGTCAAGTGAGGCATGAAGCAAGAAGGTTATGCGATTCTACAAGGCACAATTATAACATAATCTACCCCCGAACATGATTAACCCTGTCACATACATATACGTTCGTCACCTCATATATGTATCACCACCGCATGTAATAAACAATGACAAATAAGAGGAAAATTTTCCTCAACAAAGATAGGCAAAACACTTACCTAGATTTCGGCTAACTCAACACTCAACTTAGCCTTTTCCTCTACCAATTCGCCTTATCTCGACTCAATCTAGCCAATGACGACTTGAATACATCACATAATGCAAGAGAAAATAATTTCGATTAATAAAGTTGTGATTTTTATTCAATTTCTAAAAAGTCAAACCCCGCGCCCGCCCGGTCAAAACCCGGGTCCAAGGGTAGGTCTTGACTACCCATAGCCTTACGAGTCCAAATATGTATTTTATTTTCAAATCTGAGTCTTATTCGACTCTCAAAACTCAAATTTTTATTTTTCAAACTTTGACAAAATCCCTAAATTTTTCCATAGATTTGCCATGAATTTGATGTTAAATATTGTATATAGTCATGAAATATAGTTAGAAATTGATTAAAGATACTTACCCAATGATTTGGTATGAAAACTTCTTCATAAAATCGCCTCACCTCGAAGCTAGGTTTCAAAAATATGAAAAATGAAGCAAAAACTCGGAATCCTTAGCACTTAACAGGCTGCGGATATCGCATTTGCGATAGGGGGTTCGCAAATGCGAAACTCACAAATAAGAATAATGTATCGCAAATGCGAACTGGAGGGCCTCCTGCTTAGGTCGCAATTGCGACCCTACACTTCGCAAATGCGAAGGCAGAAGTTTCTGAAATGCGGCAGAGTTCTTCGCAAATGTGAATTCTTCCCAGCAGCCCAGACTTCGCAAATGCGATGGCTGCTTTGCAATTGCGGTTGTTGCATTTGCGACCAATACATCGCAATGTGATGATACCAGTACCATTAATCAAAATTATGAATAATCATTCTGAAACCACTCTGAAACTCACCCGAGCCCTCGGGGCTCCAAACCAAATATGCACACAAGTCTAAAAATATTATACGGACTTGCTCGTACGATCAAATCGCCAAAACAACACCTAAGACTACGGATTTAGCACCAAAACTCATGAGTTTCTCAAGAACATTTCAAAATTACTATCTTCTCAACTGGACGTCCCAATCACGTCAAATCAACTTCGATTTCTACCAAATTTTACAGACATGACCTAAATATTATATTAAACCTGTACCAGGATTCGGAACCAAAATACGGGCCCGATACCAACCAGATCAAACATTAATCAATTTCTTTAAATCCTTAGAATTTTAGTCTTACAATTTTTCATCAAATATTCATTTCTCGAGTTAGGGACCTCGGAATTCGATTCCAGGCACGCGCCCAGGTCCCATATTTTATAACGGACCAACAGAGACCGTCGGATCACGGGTCCAGGTCTGTTTACTCAAAATGTTGATCAAAGTCAACTCAAAATAACTTTTAAAGGCTAAAATTATCATTTACTCAAATTTCCACACAAGGGCTTTCCGGATACGTGTCTGGAATGCGCATGCAAAGCGAGGAGGAATAAAATGAGGTTTTGAAGGTCTCGGAACACCGAATTAAGTTCTAAAATGCAAGATGACCTTTTGGGTCATCACATCCTCCTCCATTATTTTTGCTGCCGGTAATGGACCTATCGGAACTTCGTAATTTTCATATCTAGATCTGACGGTGGAGATGAGAGAATGGAAGAGAGAGAGAAAGCTGACTTGATCTGATGGTGGAGATGAGAGAAGGAAATAGACACAGAGAGAGGCGACTGTTTGGTTGGGCTCTGGTAGAGCTTTGCAGGAGAAGATGACCGGTTGGACGGCGGCCTTGCCGAGGGAGAAGAGAGAGAGAAAAAGGAGAGAGTGTTGGGGGAGAAGAGAGAGAGAGTTGAGGGAAATTTGACGGATCAGTTGTATATATTTGTACTTTGCTATAAAATATTAAAAAATGACTATAAATAATAATATTAGTATTTTGGTTTATAATAAATAGGGTGCATTATTTAGTGAGAAAAATATCCTCTATAGCCCCTCAAAATTTTAATAGCCCATTTTTTTCTTTACACGAAATGGCCCTTTGGCCCAAACATATTACATCTAATAGCCCGAAATGACTATTTTGTATATTTTTTGTATAGTGACAGTCTATTTCATATATTTGTTGTATAGTGACAGTCTATTTTGTATAATGACAATATATTTTATATATATTTTTTGTATAATGACAGTCTATTTAGTATATATTTTGTATAGTGACGGTCTATTTTGTATATATTTTGTATAGTGACAGTCTTGTATATAAATTGTATAGTGACAGTCTAATTAGTATATTATTGTATAGTGACAGTCTATTTAGTATATTTTTTGTATAATGACAGTCTATTTTTGTATATATTTTGTATAGTAACAGTTTATTGTATGTAAATTGTATAGTGATAGTCTATTTTGTATAATTTTCTTACACTTTCATGTTTGCCCATTAGGGGCCCATTAAATCTCGTGAACACAAACTCCAGGCAAACACGACAAAATTCTCAACCCATGCGTCCCACAATCCAAAAGGAAAAAGAATCAAGTTGTGCTTTCCTTTTTAGAGATTATCTTTGGCGTCTTATTATTCAAAAAAAAAAAATTATTAGACTATTCAACTTTTACAATTTACAAAAATTCAAACTTATTTATCAAGTAAATTTTAGACCATATAATATTTTTGTCCATTAAGTTTACTTTTAAATTATTTTTGGATAACTGTAATTATTTTCCGCCTAACACAAATATGATATAACTTTGCCTATCTAAGAATTACACCCTAATCTCCAATGAATTGCATTCATTATTCGGGTGGTACTTTTCAAATTTCAACTACTACTTTAAGTTATATTTACAAAAATTATATAAATTTTATACACTTTTTCGACTATTAGATATAAATGATTTCTGACGCGGGCTAAAAGTGATAATACCCCTATCTTCTTAGCTACATTTTTTTTTGCAAAGGATGGTATTTGAGATTTTTGAGAGTGGATGAATCTGTACTCATTGTTCTTTTTCTTTATTTTTTTAGATTTTTTAAAGAAAATGAACTAATATAATTACTTCGACTTAGAATAATAGATACAAATTAAATTTAAAAAAAAAAATTAAAAGCACATGTTTTGCATTCTAAATAGGTTTTTAGTCAAAATTATATTGGAATATGTTTTCTATTTTCTACTCAAAGTAGGTTTTGCAATATACAGACACATTTCATTGGTTTCACGTGAACACAGGATTTTAACCTTTTATATATATATATATATATATATATATATATATATATATATATATATATATATATATATATAAAAGGTACCCTCCTTAATACCTGGGGTCATTCTCATGCTTGGTTTGTTCATAAGTTTCATTATTTTCCTTATCAAAATAGATAGAGCAATGGTTGAAAATCATCACCAATTTTTAACTAAAGGAATCACAGCTTCTAACATTGATAGTTCCTCATCCCTTTCTGCTCAAAACTTGATTATCAATATCGTCGTCGAAAATTGTGCCCCTCACGAATTTTTTTTTTTTTTTGGTCCAAAAGAAACTAATTATTTTAAAATTACGGTGGCATAGTACAAGGAGCTAAGTTTAAACGAGGCACAGGACAAACTGGCCTTGTAGAGTAGAAGAAGTATGGGGACGACCTCGTGGTGGGTCGTTACAAAAAGTGGGGAGGGGGTGGAGCTAGAACTATCTAATTCCCTTGGATGAGTTGTACAAAAGGATATGTCAGGTTGACGCAAGACATAGTCAGTAGTAGGTACTATGTTTCTAACAAAAAGTATTCCTAGCCGATCTTCTTCCAAAGCCGTTAGTACTGCAGATGGCGGCGTTGTGTAAGTAAGGAAGTCTTCGGAGTTGTCCCTATTGCATCCAAAATTTGCGAGTATATCAGCCACCCTATTTTGCTCCATGTACGTGTGTTGTATGATGGGATCATCCAGCTGTCGCAGAAGGTACCTGCAATCCCATAAGTAGATTAGTAAATAAAGGATGAGAATTGTGTTGTACGAGAGAGAGTACTGCATGAACATCTATGTTAATTTGCAGTGGTTTAATTCCATGAAGAAAGGCGATTTGAAGCCCATGCAGGAGTCTAAGAAGCTCAATGTGGATACTGGAAGACGTGAAACATGAGCCTGTATAGTCGATGATCCATGAACCCTGTGAGTCTCTAATTACTCCACCGAAGCCCCCGTGAAGTGATTGTAATTTCGCAGCTCCATCGCATTTTAATTTATAAAATTTTGTTAGGGGAAGGTGCCATTTAATGTGTATAGGAATGCGTGAAAGGGGTCTATTATGTGGTAAGGAAACACAATAGTATTCAGCGGCCTTGTGAAGGACAAATGTCGAGGTTAGGGGTGTTTTGTGAGATCGATAAAGGGAGGCATTTATGTTAAGCTAGATATGCCAAAGGCAGAAAGGTATGGCGGAGTTGGGGATGTTGAGCGTATTTTGTGTAGGAGTGTGGTTTATAAAGCATTGTACCAAAGTGTGGGGAAGAGGATTGGTAATTAATTGTAAAGAGGTGGTTGTGCATGGAAAATTCTGTCCAAACATGGAAGGCATCGGTGCATTGGAAAAGCAAATGAGGGATAGTTTCAGGGCATGACGAACAAATGTATGGTGCAGGTGTCATTTGGAATGAGTCCAATGTGATTTTAGTAGGCATTGGTGGGTAGTCTGTTATGACAACAGATCCATATGAAGTGTTTTATCTTGGGGGGAAGAGGTAATTTCCATAGTCATTTAAAGGAAGTTTCAGTAGATGGAGGGAGAAGTGAGAAGTAAAGTGATTTGGTGGTAAACTTCCCGTGAGGTATAAGGAACCAAATGAATGAGTCGATGGGTTGAGTAAAAGAGGGTATATATTGTGTGTGGATATGTTTGGTGATGTTGTTAGGTAATTCGAAAGGTAGAGTTGAGAAGTCCCAGTGGTGTGAAGTGAGGTAGTTGCTAACTTTTGTAGAAAGTGATGGTAGTGGGAGAGGGCCTGTTATGAGATGTTGTAGTGGTGTATTTTCTGCGAGCCAGGAGTCCGTCCAAAAATTAATACGCTAACCGTCCCCTATTATCCATTGAAGCCCGTTTTGACAGATGAGCCAACCGGTAGTTAGATTTTTCCAGATAAATGAAGTATGTGAACAGAGATGTGCGCCCGAGAGTAGATATTTGGACAGTAGCGTGTGTGTGATAGTAGCCTATACTATGCATTGTAGACGTTATTTGCACTCTAAATTAATCATACTTTGATGTTTAAATGATAAAAGCTAACACAATGCTCTAATTGAGATTTTTATGTTGTACAGGAGTCACTCCGAGCTAGGAGGAAGATGAGGAGCGTTTTGGAATCAATTATGGACATACAAGGCCAATTTAGGATAGCCTAGATGAAAAAGAGCAAGAAAAGGGCGAAGAAAACAGTGAAAGCCAGGTCCGTGATCAAAAACAGAATGTTAGAAAATGACCGCGGTTGAGACCGCGACCGCGGTTGAGACCGCGACCGCGGTTGGGAGTGTAGCAGCCAAGAAATGCAGGGGCTAAAGTGCAAATATCTAGGAAATTGACCTAACCTTATAAAAACCCAACAACTCGCCCAAAGTGAAGTTTAAGCTTATTTTAGACTCAATTGGAGGCAAGAACAAGTGAGAGGAGATCAAGTCATCCTTAGAGTTTTTATTTCTTCTTCTTTTTTACAATTAATTGTGAATCATGAACCATATTATTGCTTTGTCTTATTTTAGCATGAGTAGCTAAACATTTAGTCTAGGATTGATGGAACCAATTGTTGGATGAAGTTGTTAACTCTATTCAGATAGAATCAAGCCGTGTTTATTCTATGATTGTTCAACTACATTTTGTATTGTGATTAATTGAATGAGCTCTTGATTAATCGTGTCTAATTACCTTGTGTTGCTTGAAAAAGAATACTTGGTTAGATTGCTGTTGAACAACACCACTTTTGGGTAATTGAAGAGACACATTACTTGAATTTAAAAGTGGGTTTAGAAATAACGAAGCTTTGGTGGGATAATCTTGAGTTGCATAAATTGTTAGCTAGAGTAGTTCGAAAGAATGCTTCTAGTAAATTGTCGTAATTGATCGAGAGATGATTACGGTAGCCCCTAACTCATAATCCACAGAGACTACTACATCGAGATTATAGTTAAGAGTTGAGAATCAATCCGATAATTGGGGAAATCGATACTCTAGATCTTTTTACCCTTGAATTCATATTTATTCCTGATTATCGTTAGTCTCTTATCATTTTACTTTAGCTAAATAAAGTCCACTGCTTATTGATAAAAGTCTTGCATCCCGAAATTGTCTGAGCTTAGCCTTATTAAGAGTTGTAGTGAATATGTTAGTTCCCTGTGGATTCGACTCCGGACTTAAACCGGATTATATTTGCAGCGACCGCTTTATCCTTTTTAGAAGGCATAGTTGGGCGTGATCAAATTTTGGCGCCGTTGCCGGGGAACTAACGGTATTATTTATTACAACTTAGAAGAATAGCTAGGATTTTTAGTTTAGATCAATTTTCTGGGTGTTATATAAACTTTTCCATTGAGATTCTCACGTTTGAAGTCTCCCGTGACTCAGGTGTATTCCTAGAAGCTCTTCGCGGAATGGTGAACTTTTTGAAGGACTCTCAGACCTCGAGAAAACATTCAGGGCATTAAACCGTGCCAACAAGAAGAACAAACATCCACAACAAAAACACTAACTCGAAATTGAAATGGACAATGTGGAAGACGTCGAGGCAAACAATCGGAACAACCGGGTTGATCCGAATAATGGAGTGGTGGCACCTCTTGTGCCAGAAGCTGCTCTTTATGATTGGGCATAGCCAACTGCTGACAACCTGGCCACCGCCATTGCTGTGACCCATATACAAGCGGAGACATTCCAAATCACCAACAACATGCTGCATCTGTTGCAGAATAAGGGACTGTTCTCCGGGTCACACATTGAAGATCCACAACAACGCTTGAAAATTTTCTTGTCAATTTGTGTGACCCAAAGGCAGCCAAAGCCATCAAGATGCTACTGTTCCCGTTCTCAGTGACTGGAGAGGCTCAGACTTAGCTGAATTCGCTCCCAATAAATTCCATTTCCACTTGGGAGGAATTAGTCAAGCAGTTCTTAAACAAGTTCTATCCTTCTAACAAGACTGCAAGGCAAATTGATGAGATATTGCAGTACAAGCAGAAACCTACTGAAACCTTGCAGGAAACATGGGAAAGATTCAAAAGGATGCTAGTGAAGTGTCCACACCATGGCATTCCAGACCAGATGCTTGGCCAGAGATTCTACATGGGTTTGGTAGAAAATTTGAAAGCTAATGTAGACACTTCAGCTGGGGGTGCATTTTTGAGCAAGACATTCACAGAGTGCAAGATTCTTCTCGATAAGATGTCTCAGAATTTAGGCTGGATGACGAGAGGTACGACCCTGACACCAATAGTTCATTTTGTCCCTCTTGACCCAAACAATTCACATGCAGAGAACATAGCAACTCTCAGGACTCAGATGAGTATACTGACAAAGAATATTGACGAGATGGGTACAAAGCAAGTGCATATTGTTGATACAACAAATGGAGGATTGTGTACCCCTTGGATTAATCAGTCTTATGTATGCTCATGGAGTGGAGAAAGTGATAACCAGGGCTTCAGAGAGGACATGAATTATGTCAATAATTTTGGGGGTCATAGGCAAGGAGGACAACAATGGGGGCCAACACCGAACCAGCAATACAGACCCAACATGCCACAACCTGGACGTATACGGCCACAAGGCCAAGTGGTCCATATCAAAGGCAACAGGGCTATCAATAGCAGCACCAACAACAGTTGGCATATCAACCACCTCATCAGCAGCAAGACAACAACATGGTAGAAATTAGGGGCATGTTGCAGCAACTCATGGGGACAAATGGTAAGATGCAGGAAAAATTGGTAGAACATGACTCAGCAATTAACTCAACTGGGACAGCTGTCCATGGCCTTGAACAACCTCCCCCAAGGGACATTGCCGACAGACACAAATATCAACCCAAAGGAGCAAAATCCAAATCAGCTAATAGTAAAAAGTCTCCGGAATGGGAGAGATTTAGACAGGGAGCAAGAAGTTGCTTAATCTAGAAGAGAGACTACGCCAGCCACTCCAGTTCCATTAGAAGTAGATGAATCAGCAGAACTAACTGAAGTCGTAGTTGAACAGGCACATGTTGAAAAAGTTAAGACAAAAGAGGGTGAACAAGTCTTAGAACAGGTGGTACCTCTTGTGCCACAAGCTTCCAACAAAGAACAACCAGCAAGCAATGGACAAAGAGTGAACCCTGCACCATTCCCTCAGAGCTTGGCAAAACAAAAGAAAGATGATCAATACAGGAAATTCATGGAGATGCTTCGCCAGATTCAATTGAATATTCCCCTGATAGATGATTTGAGGGAAATGCCATGATATGCAAAGATGATGAAGGACCTTATGTCGCGGAAATTTGACTTTCAGGACCTGTCCACTGTAACTCTGACACAGACCTGCAGCGCGGTAGTGACAAGAACTATGGCCCAAAAGATGTCTGATCCAGGTAGCTTCACTATTCCGTGTACTATTGGGAGTTATGCTTTTGCAAAATCATTGTGTGACTTGGGAGCCAGGATAAACTTGATGTCCTTGGAAATCTATACAAAACTGGGCATTGGCAGAGCTAGACCGACCTCGATGCTGCTGCAACTGGCTGATTGCACGGTTGAGAGACCGACACGAATTCTTCTTGATGTGTTGGTGAAAGTGAGAAAAATTGTATTCCCTGCAGATTTTGTTATTCTGGACCGCCATGTAGATGAGGAGATATCCATTGTCACGACCCAACCCTAACTCAGGTCGCGATGGCGCCCACCACCGCCGTCAGGCAAGCCAACCATCATCTACTAGTGATTTCAGGTAGTTTACGAAAAAAAAAAATCAACACTTTCTTAACTTAGTTTGAGACATTAAGTAGAAACGGATAACTTAGGAAAGTTTTATGCAAAATAAATAATCATGAAGTCATAATTTACGATTACATCCCAAAATAAAGTCTACTAGCGTGTGTGTGCCAGGAACTAGTGTCACAAGTCTACAGGCATCTAGTAGAGTAATATCAAAAGAATGAAAGTATTTCCTACTGTCTAAGTAACTATAGACAGAAATAACAAAAGAATAGCTCCAGAGTGTTGCTGGGAATCGCCAAGAAGAGCAGCTCACCATGAAGCCTCGACCAGTAAAACTCAGGAACGAACTCCGAACTGGAACCCAAATGCTCCTGCCTCAGAACCTGTACAATTTAAGTACAGAGCGTAGCATGAGTACATAAACAATATGTACCCAGTAAGTATCCCGCCTAATCTCGAAGAAGTAGTGACGACAGGTCAACTTGACACTTACTAGGGTCCAAACAGTGTATTTAAGTGATGATTTTAAAGAGCACAACAAGTAAGCATAGATAGTAAGAAAATAAATATTTAACCGTAAGAAAATCTGAATATGTAATGAAACATCAATTTACAAGTTTTCAGTTCGATCCTCTAGGATAATTCACAGCTCAACAGTCATAAACAATATCAGGCAAATAGCATGCGCATAGTGGAATAAGGACATCCATCCTGGGCCAACATAATAATAAATGTGCACTGCCGAAGGGTCGAACGACGTGAACCCTAGATGCATCTATCAATACCCATCGTGGCGTACGGCCCGCTCCCATGAGAGTAGGGGGAAAGAATCACTCCGCTCGCGGGATATAAATTGCGAGGCGGTCGCACAAACACAACATCTTTCTTTCAATTCTTTTCAAATAACAATTCCTTTAAAACATCAAATTCTCGGTTTTCATAAAAACAAAGTTGCATACAATGAAGTGACAAAGCATACAACCCAATTTAATGGAATTCACAGGGCGTGGTGTGTGCCTAACTACCCGGACATAACAATAATAGTCACTACGCACAGGCTCTCGTCACGTCGCACGTACGTAGTCCCCCACAATAATGACATTGAATCATTTAATTTACCTATGGGGAAAATTCCCTCTTACAAGGTTAGAAAGGAGACTAACTCGCGTTAAGTCTACTTCCCGGGTCAAGAATGCACCCGAAACTCCAAATTCGTTGCCAAGGGACTCGAAACTAGTCAAATATTGCATAAATTAATCAATCTATACTCAAAAGTATGAAATTTCCCTATTTAAATGATTATTTCAACCCAAATTGCAAAATCAAGAAATACGCCCCCGGGCCCACATGCTCGGATTCCGGAAAATTTTGAAGGAAACTATCACCCATGGCCTAAGGATCAATATTATATAGTTTTTGTTTGATTCCTTAACGAATTTCTTGAAAATTTCCCATTTTTGTCAAAAACCTAAGTTTTTACTCTAACCCATATTTTCAACTAAGTGGTGTTAATCTACCTAACAATTCAAGTAATAAGCTAATTTCATAGTAGGAATCACTTACCTCATAGTAGCTAGGTTGAATACCCTCCTTGCATGCTCTCAAAATCGCCCAAGAATGAAGAAAAAGTGTTCAAAATGGCTAAGTCCGTGTTTAAAAAGAAGTGCACTGCCTACAGGCTTTTCGCACCTGCGGCTCGAGGACCGCACCTTCGATCTTGCATCTGCGAGGAAATTCTCGCACCTGCAGATAAGGGGAAGGGGCCCTGGTTTCTCACTTGTGGTGGGAAGTCCGCACCTGCGGAAAGGGGCCCGCACCTGCGGAAATTGGCAACTCCTTCAGGGGTCGCACCTGCGAAACTGGGACCACAGGAGCGGTCTCGCACCTGCGACTGGACCTCCGCAGGTGCGGTCGCGCCAGACCTGGTGCACCAGCAGTCATTTTAGGCTAGTTTTTGCCTCGCTTGATGACCGAATCGCATCTGGGCCCACCTGTGACCCCGTACAAATATACCAATAAGTCCTAAATCATAACACGGACTCGCTCGATCCTTCGAAACGCCCAAGACAATGCTAAATCTAAAAATCACACCTCAAAACCTATTGTATCAAACTTAAGAACTTCAAGTTTCTGAATTCGCTTTCAACATGCCAAACCATACCTATATTACTTGGAATGACACCAAATTTTGCGAGCAAGTCATAAACGACATGACGGAACTATTCCCGGTCTCGGAATTCCGTTCGGACCTTGATAACAAAAAAACACGTTCTAAACCTCAATTTGAACTTAAGGACATTCTTACTTCACTATTTGGCGCCGAAACACTCCTGGGTCATCCAAAACCCGTTCTGAACACACGCCCAAGTCCGAAATCATCATACTAACCTACTGAAATCTTCGGATCTCGATTCCGGGGTCGTTTACTGAAAATGTTGACTGAAGTCAAACTTGGCCTTTAAGGCCAACCTTAAGGAACTAAGTGTTCCTATACTACTCCAAACTCCTCCAAACCTCGAACCACCCGTCCCCGCAAGTCATAAATCAGTAAAACCAACTACGGGAATTCTCATTTAGGGGAACGGGGTCCTACAACACAAAACAACCGGTCGGGTCGTTACATTCTCCACATCTTAAACAAATGTCTGTCCTCAAACGGGTCTAGAATCATACATGGAGTGCTGAATAAGTGTGGATATCTGCTCCGCATGTCCTCCTCGGACTCCCAAGTCGCCTCCTCGACTGGTTGGCCCCTCCAATGGACCTTTATGGTGGAAACCCTCTTGGATCTCAACTGGCGATCCTGCCTGTCAATGATAGCAGTTGGCTCCTCCTTGTAACCCAATCTCTCATCTAGCTGAATGGTATTGAAATCAACCACGTGAGAGAAATCGGCGTGATACCTCCGGAGCATGGACACATAAAAGACCGGATGAACCCCTGATAAACTGGGAGGTAAAGCAAGCTCATAAGCAACCTCCCCAACTGGTCTCAACACCTCAAATGGGCCTATAAACCTCGGGCTCAGCTTGCCCTTCTTCCCAAACCTCATAATACCCTTCATCGGCGAGACCTTCAACAGAACCTTCTCGCCCTCCATAAATAATACATCACGCGCCTTCTGATCCGCGTATCTCTTCTGTCTGGACTGTGCTGTACGAAGTCTCTCCTGAATCAAATTCACCTTCTCCAAGGCATCCTTCACCAGATCGGTGCAAGATAGATTAGCCTCGCCAGGCTCAAACCACCTGATGGGAGATCAACATCGCCGACCATATAAGGCCTCAAATAGAGCCATCTCAATGCTGGACTGATAACTATTATTATAAGCAAACCCGGCCAAAGGCAAGAACTGGTCCCACTGCCCTCCAAAGTCAATCACACATGCTCTGAGCATGTCCTCCAATATCTGAACTGTCCGCTCTGACTGTCCGTCGGTCTAAGGGTGGAATGTTGTGCTGAGCTCTACCCGGGTTCCTAACTCACTCTGTACGGCTCTCCAGAAGTGCAAGGTGAACTGAGGACCTCGATCTGATATAATGGACACAGGCACACCGTGCAACCGAACTATCTCCCGAATGTAGATCTAGGCCAACCTCTCAGAAGTGTAAGTGGTACCGCTGGAATGAAATGTACCAACTTGGTCAACCTGTCCACAATGACCCAAACCGCATCAACCTTCCGCAAAGTCCGAGGCAACCCAACTACGAAGTCCATAGTGATGCACTCCCATTTCCACTCAGGTATAGGCATCTGCTGAAGTAGGCCTCCTGGCCTCTGGTGCTCATATTTAACCTGCTGGAAATCTATACATCTAGCCACAAATTCCACTATGTCTTTCTTCATCCGCCTCCACCAGTAGTGCTGTCTCAGGTCACGATACATATTCGTAGCACCAAGATGTATAGAATACCGTGAACTGTGAGCCTCCTCTAGAATCCTCTACCTCAGGCCATCAACATTAGGGACACATAAGTGACCTTGAAGTCTCAGAATACCATCCTCGCCAATAGAAACCTCCTTGGCACCACCCTGAACCACTGTGTCCCGGAGAGCCACCAAGTACGGATCATCATACTGCCGAGTCTTGATCTCCCCAATAATGAAGACTGAGCCATCAAACATGCAAGAACCCGGCTGGGCTCGGAAAGGTCCAACCTCACCAGGTGATTAGCCAAGGACTGAATGTCCAAAGCTAGAGGTCTCTCCTCTGTTGAAATGAAAGCCAAACTACCCATGCTCTCCGCCTTCCTGCTTAAGGCGTCTGCTACCACGTTCGCCTTGCCCGGATGATAAAGAATGGCGATATCATAATCCTTCAGCAATTCAAGCCACCTGCGCTGCCTCAAATTAAGATCCCTCTGCTTGAACAAGTGCTGCAAACTGCGGTGATCTGTATAAACCTCACAAGGCACCCCATACAAGTAATGCCTCCAAATCTTAAGAGCATGAACAATCGCCGCCAACTCCAAATCGTGCACAGGGTAATTCTTCTCATGAACTTTCAGCTTCCGTGAAGCATATGCAATAACTCGCCCCTCCTACATCAACACACAACCCAAACCAACGCGTGAAGCGTCAATAAACCGTATACATCCCAGAACCGGAAGGCAACACTAGGACTGGTGCTGAGTTCAATGTTGTCTTGAGCTTTTGAAAGCTCGCCTCACACTCGTCAGACCATTGAAATTGGGCATTCTTCTGGGTCAATCTAGTCAGAGGGGCTGCAATGAATGAAAATCCCTCCACAAATCGGCGATAATAACCTGCTAGACCCAAGAAGCTCCTGATCTCTGTAGCTGAAGTAGGGCGTAGCTAACTCTGAATTGCCTCAATCTTCTTAGGATCAACTTGGATACCCTCTCTGGATACCACATGCCCCAAGAATGCCACAGAATCCAACCAAAACTCACACTTGGAGAACTTAGCATACATCTCCTGTTCCCGCAAAGTCTAGAGCACAACCCTGAAATGCAGCTCGTGCTCCCCCGGGCTACGTGAGTAAATCAGAATGTCATCAATGAAGACGATAACAAAAGAATCAATGTACGTGTTTAACCAAAGAATTGGATTCTTCGCCCAAAGCTATTTTAAGAAGAACACGGGTTTCTGATAACCAAAGTATAAGATTATAATTGTAGGCAAACTTATAAATGGAAAGCAGTAAGATGCACAAAAAGTAAGTACATTGCAATAGTAGTTCGAATGATTTTTCCTCCCCTTTATAGGTTATATTTTTCTCCTTTATATAGGGAATTTCATAACATAACGTCTACCTTTTTTGGTTATTGAGCATTAATGACTAATAATGACTCTAATGTAACGTTACAGTGAATCAACCGTAACTGTTGAGTGAATGTTGTGTAACGTATGGATCTCTAATTTAAAGATCCCTGAATCTGCCTTTTATTCTGTCCAAATACACTTTTGATTGTGTCTCTTCATCTTCTCAATCAGGTTGATACTTCCGTAGCTAATTAACCCATGGGTGTGATTTGTCGTGCCTCTTTGCCTCGTACCTCTTCTTAGAGTCCCGTCCAGCTGTCGTGTCTTCATTGCTCCACGTAGACTACTGAGTCATCAAGATTTATTACACGTGTGAAACTCTTTTTTACCAATATTATCATATATTTATCAATTAATATTTGGTAAGTGGATACTCATTTATGGCGGGAATATTTTGCCGCCGCTTTACTCGAATTATTGTATCTTTTCCTGTACGTAAGCGTCACTTGTCACTTCCATTTAATGTTTATTCCACGTGTCATTGTTGGGTTGGTTCTGCAATTATTCAGCGCTTTTTAGGGCTTTCTTGCGGCTGCATCAGTCACGAAGTGACATCTTCAATTATGGTTTTCACATCATTGCTTTTTTTTCCATTTTTTGTTATGGTTTTCTTCGAGTATAAATACCCCCTTTTCCTTTTCTTTCACGAAAAGCTTCTAACTTTCAAACTTTATTTGTAAAGAACTTTTTCCTTTTCCTTTGTAGAAATGTCTTCTTCAAACCAATCTAAGGGAGTCATAAACATTGATGAGCTGACACCCTCTTCCGCTCCGACTCGGAGTCGGAGGGGTGGTAGACTGAGGAGTTAGGCTCTACTCCTTCGAGAGGCTTTTCTTCTTCTCAAATTGTTTCCCCTCCTTCTGCTAGGTCTTTAGTCTCCCCCAGAGCTAGGGTTTCCAGATCTCTGTCCAGGGGTAGAGAACATCAAGAACCCTTACGCGAATCACGAGTTGATGAAATCATTCCTGCTGAGTTTACCTTCACTGGGGATAGTCAGGTTCTTGTAGACCAGTCGTTATCCCTTGATAGTGTTGATAGGTATCCCACTCTTATTATCGAAGGTTTGATTCCCCTTGTTCGCAGGGAATGTTCTTGGGAGTCTGATTTTCCCATTGTTATTCTGAATAGTAATCAAAGAATAACGTCTTACAAGACGAGGCATTCTTTTGTTTACACTTACCCTTTTACTCTAGGGTTTAGACCTCCTATTGATCCAGTCATCATTGAATTTTGTCGTTTCTTCAACATTTTCTTGGGACAAATTGGTCCTCTTGTGTGGCGAGTTGTCGCATGTCTTAGATGTTTAGCTTCTTTAGCCTCGGTTCCTTTTTCTTTCAATCACCTCATTCATATTTATTCTCCTACCTTATTTCATCAAGGGGTTTTCACTCTGGCTGCTAGGAGCAAAAGAGTGTTGGTAACCCCTGATGACGATAAGGATAGAGGTTGCTACCTTCGGTACGTTGCTGTGCCCACTGCTGGTTTAGTGGGCGTGCAAAATCTTCCCTTCCCTGAGAAGTGGAATCGCGCACGTGAGTACATTTTAGCTCACATCTATTATTTTTCTTCTCTTTGCTTTAAGTGTTTTATTAACACCGTAGCTGTTTTCTTCCTCTTTCAGCAGTCATGGGTAATGTTGAGAATGTCTCCGGTATCCGTGATTGGGTAGAAAAGCTATTGTCAGTTGCTCCATTGGAGGAAAGATCTTGGAAGTACTTCTCTGTGAAGTACGGTTGGAAAGTGAAGACTCATGGTAAGTGAAACTTTTGTTTTCGCTTACTTACTCGAGCTTCTTTTTCTTCATTTGTTTAACCTTTTTTCCTTTTGACAGGGTTTTCTGCTCGGGGGATGTCTGCTGCATCCATTCCGAAGATGTCTTTGGCTCAGGCCCAGGAGATTATTACTGGTTCCACCTCTTCCAAGAGGAAAGTTGGTGGGTCTAAGACCTTAGAAGAAGAAGAAGAAGAAGAAGAAGAGGAGGGCATTCTGGTGCACAAGTCACGTAGAAGAAGAGTGGTCTCAGACGATGAGTCTACACCCGTGGCAGTGTCTTTCGTACCTGATGTCAGACCTTCTACCCCCGGGGATTCTTCTTCTTTTCTTGCTCGTGATTCTGTGGATCATCTATTCCACGAAGGTTTTGGCCCTGTTGTTAATGAGGCGCCTCTGGCTGTTTTTGCTCCCTCCTTTAGAGAAATCTCTTCATCCATTCCGGTTACTGCTCCTTTGGCCATTTTTGCTCCCGCTGCTGCCTTGCCCGTGCATGAGACTTCTTCAGCTCCACAAATTTCATTGCCAGTGGCTTCTTCATCTTAGCCTGCTTTCGTGCCTCCTGTTAGAGAAGTAGGGTCTTCCAGCAGGGAGATGAGGCAAGTGATAATTGAGGTTCCGGATGATGGGAGACTTTTTAAGAAATCCGGCCAACCCGAAGTGTGGCTGAAGCCTTTGATTGGCCTAACAGATAGGACCAAGCTAGATAGCCACAGTTCTCTTACCTAGGATAATGAGGTTGTGCATTCCTCCTTGAAGGTAACATTCATTCTTTTGTATTTCGTTCTTATGCATGTCATTACCGTATCTAATTGATTTTGATTTTGTAGATCAATCTCATAGGCACAGAACTCATGAAGAGGATTTCTAAAGTGGATCAAGAGCTAAAGTAGTGGCATGCTGAAGCAGGGAATTGGAAGGGGCAATATGAAAGCCTGAGGCTCGACATGGAAGCCTTAGAAGAAGAAAAGAATACCTTGGAGCGGCAGATGAGAGTTGTGGCTGCGGAGTTGACAGTAAAGAAGGATTCTTCTAACCAAGCGGACAAAGACAAGAACATTCTTGAGTCTTTGTTTGTTGAGCAATTATCCCGTGCCTCGGAAGAAGTTAGGAGCTTGAAATCCTTACTAGAGCAGAAAGAGGAATACTCAGGCGAGCTTGTGCAGTCACCTACCCAGACTCAGGAGGATCTTTGCATTGCTTTAGACAAAACCCAATATTTGGAGGAGTCAATTGTTCCTTTGAGGGATGCCCATGAAGCTACTGAAGTTGAGAAGGATGGGTTAAGAGCTGAGCTTCAGATATGGGAGAGAGATTATGAAAGTCTCGAAGAGGCGGAAGCTGTCGATGTTAGTTGCGCGTACATGAATTCTCGCCTCGATACATTGACGGAAATGAGTCGGGGAGATTTCGACCTTAACGCTGAAATTGTTAAGATCAAGGAAGCCATGGAAAAGGCTCAACACAATCTGGATCTTTCCCTACCTGAAGGTGAGACTCCTGCTGTCCAAGCCTCTTCGTCCCAAGCTGCTCTTACTCCTTCTGTTGATGAAGAAGTAAATCCCCCTCCTCAAGAAGATTAAGATGTTGATTCAACACCCCCCCCCCCCTTTTTTTTTCTTTGTCTCAATTGGTGGTTACCCCCAGTCCCATCGGGGGTAAATTTGGATCTTTATAAAGTCCCCAAATGACAACTTAGGGGCACCTCAATGTATATATAAAAAATCTATACGGCTAAATATAAGTTAATACCTAGTTTTTACTTAGCCGTTTTAATATATTAATGCAAGTATGACTTTTGTTTTCCGTTGAGTTTCTGTTCTACTCTTGAAATCTTTTGCATGCTTTATTTTTTGAGGTTTTAGTTTTACCTCTGAGTTTTGCATATAGAATGCTTTAGATTACTCGCACCTTTTCGTAATAGGCATGGTGTCATATGAAATGTGTGCCTTTTTGTAGTAGGAATAATATGTGAAAGAGGGACCTTTATGATCGACACTTAAAGAAGAAGACGTCTCAACTTCATAAAGGTGTAATAATGCAATAGAGTGATAGGAATTTTTCACGTGTTTAAGAATGTTTCTGAGGAAAGTTTGGACTTTCACAACATTTTACATGTGTTTGATTATCGTCTAAAACTCATGTTGCAACTGTTTTCTTTTAACAGATTTGATATACACTTGTATTTCGTAATTGTTTTCTGTATGTAACAGTTTTTCAACTTAATACAAGAGGGCAACTGTTTTTCGTTCGTAACAGTTTTTATTCAAATTGGGGTTTTCACCCGTAACTGTTTTTGTTGACAATATTTTTCAATAAGCACGAGGGAAATGCTCTTTACAAATAACTGTTTTACAGTTTTTTGAACAAATACAAGGATTTTGATCTTTCATCTGTAACTATTTTTAGTTACAACAGTTTCAAATGAGTACAATGATGATGATCTTTTATCCATAACTATTTTGAATAATACAAAGATCTGCATTTCTTCCTCGTAGCTAACATTTTTCCTTTTAACCTGAACACGTTCGAAGTTTTTTTGGCTTAGGCTTTGTGTTCGAGTCTTTGGCGCTTTCGATTTTTCTCGTATCACTTGGCTTGTTGGATCTTCAGGCTCGAGCTTTGACTTTTCGATAGTCTTTTTTGCTTCGCCTTTGCCTTCCATGCTGTATAGTCCCCCAAGTGTTTGAGCTTTGAAGAATGAAATCTCAAGCACTTGACTATTCCTTCCTTATGGTCCTTTTCTTGAAAAGGAAAAACGTATGGGACTCGAAGGTATATAATTTTTAGATGATTATTGCTTAACCTTTAAAACGGCCATCAGAAAGTGTAACCCTAGACCGGGAATTTAGTTATTTCCTCGCGTCTTTGCAGGTCTAATATCATCATCTGGTGATGGGTTAGATTTATGCCTATCATCTAAAAAGGTTAGTAAAATTTCAAATGTTCAAAATAAAATCGAATGTGTGATACCTGGCCGGGGGTACTCCTTTTCCTTAAAAGTAGTAATTCTTCAAGTGAATGGCATTCCAACTTGTTGGTAGGATTCTACCGTCCATAGCTTCCAACTCGTAGGCGCCCTTCCCAGCTATGCCTCGGATTTTGTAGGGTCCTACCCAGTTTGGATTTATCTTTCCTGCGCCTGCTTCTTTCGTTGATTGAAAGACTTTTTTGAGGACGAAGTCCCAAATCTTGAAGTACCTGAGATGAGGTTTACGGTTGTAATAACGCTCTATGATTTGTTTTTGAGTTGCCATCCGTATCAGTGTTGCTTCTCTCCGTGGTTCGAGCAGGTCCAGATTGGTCCTCAATTCATCGTCGTTTGCTTCCTCCGTGGCTATTGTAAGCCTTAAGCTTGGTTAGCCAATCTCTACAAGTATTAAGGCTTCTGATCCATAGATAAGTGCGAACGGATTTTCTCCCGTGGCTGTTTTTGAAGTTGTCCTATATGCCCATAGTACCGCTGGTAACTCATCAGGCCAGTTTCCTTTGGCTCTATCTAGCCACTTCTTTACATTGTTGATGATGACTTTATTCTTTGACTCTACCTGATCGTTAGCCACGGGATGGTATGGCGTTGAAGTGATCCGTTTAATTTGCCAGATTTCAAAAAATTCTGTGATTTGCGAGCCTATGAATTGTGGGCCATTATCACACACGATCTCCTCCGGTATCCCAAAGTGGCATAATATGTTTCACCATAAGAAAATTTTAACTTCCTTTTCTCGCACCTGTTTGAACGCTTCTGCCTCTACCCATTTTGTAAAATAGTCGGTTAGCATGAGCAAAATCCGTACCTGTCCTTTAGCTGTGGGAAGAGGTCCCACTATGTCCATCCCCCATTTCATGAAGGGCCATGGGTATATTATTGGGTGCAATAGTTTCGCTGGTCGATGCATGTTATTAGCAAACCTTTGGCATCTGTCGCATTTGGACACAAAGTCCTCGGCATCTTCTTCCATCTTAGGCCAATAATATCCAGCTCTGATTAAGGTTTTCACTAAGGATCTCGCCCTTGAGTGATTTCCACATTGTCCTTCGTGGACTTCTTTCATCACAAACTCCGTTTGGTTAGGTCCGAGGCACTTTTCTAGGGGGCCCCCGAACATTTTGTGATATAACAAGTTGCGAATGAGGCAGTACCGTGCAGCTTTGCGGTGAAGTGCTTGAGCTGTTTTCTTGTCTTCAGGTACGGTGTCGTTCTGTAAAATAATTTGAATTTCGTTTCTCCAACCAGGTTAAATTGTTTAAAGTTACCTCATTTCTATCTTGGTCGATCGCTGAATGGAATAGATGAATGACAACTTCATGAAGGGCCATGGGGATATTATTAGGTGCAATAGTTCCGCTGGTCGATGTATGTTATTAGCAAACCTTTGGCATCTGTCGCATTTGGACACGAAGTCCTCGGCCTCTTCTTCC
>ML360851.1:0-10268 GCA_005239505.1 Nicotiana paniculata
CAGGATTATAGGCTCAACGGGGTTAACTACGATACAAAAAAATTAGGTGGGTAAAATATAGATGACTGGCTCAGCAAAGAAATGCCTATATCACTTCCAAGACGGAATAACACTTCTATTTCGCTTTGCACACACACAGGGCAAGTTCTAGACATCAAATGCAATGCACAGAATAATATACAAATCTCACACACACATGGCACATAAGTCACTCAGCATTGGATCTATCACGACACTCCAGTCAAAGCAGTTAAGCCAATCTTAAGAATTCCTGATTTAAGGCATTTATCCTGGAGTCAAAAATTGAGCCTAAGCGTCACAACCAAAGTAATGACTATTCTCAAGGCATTAGCACGTTTCACGATATTGATCCTATTAAGCCCTTAACCATGTGATTTCTACTCCTAAAAATTAAAAACTACCTACACCCGGTTCAATTAAAAACCCTTGGAAAAGAACTGTGGTCCAAATAAAAACCAAGGGGGAGTTACTACACTACTTAAAACAAAACAACAAAAAAAAAGAAATTTTTTTTTGGTATTTTCTCTAGACTTCCTTCCTTCAAGAAAACAGTCAAGGAGATCCATCGTCAGGAAAAGTCCACATATTTTTAATAAATATTTTTTTCTATTTTTTTTTCTAATTTAAAAATAAACACTTACCAACAAGAAAACTAAAACTACTAACAAGAATACACACTAATCACAACAAATCACAACAAATATGTACCACACCCCACACTTAAATCATGCAGTGTCCTCAATGCATCACATATAGACAACACAAGAAATAAAAGTAAGGTGTAAGAAACTCCCTGGTCCAATAGTGTTGACATCCTTTCCGTTGATCTCGCTTTCATGCTCTTTTGAGCACATGCTTGAATCACTTTATGCCTCCACTTTGAACTTATGAATTGAACCCCAATTTTTGATTCTGCTCTATGATCATGCTCATGGGGTGGTGGAACAAATCTGCCTGGCCCAATAAAATCACTGCGATTCTTGGCTTTTCGATAAAATGTGTACTCCATACTTTCTGGCAGGAAGAATTCAAGAATGTAGGCATCTTGTTCTTTATCCCTTAGCTCATCAGGTGGTTTGGATAACTCTATTTGCATACCCTCATCCCAGCACAATGTGAACAAATGGTTGGAGTGAGTACCAACATCCTCAACAATAATGACACTAGATCCAACAAAATATGTATCATCAATGTCCTTGGTTGAATCTAGTATCTTTTCTACCACATCAGCATCCTCCGATTTCAGTTCTAACCTGGGTGGTTCTTCAATAGATGGCTCGGCCGGCGAGTTCTCACTTTTCTCTAGATGTAATAAATTAAACTCGAGAGCCTATTTCCATACCTCCTTTTCCTCAAGTGCTAACACCCAACCTGCTAGTTCTTCACCATTCATATCATCCAGATTCGTGAAACATTCATCCTACGGGTTCCCAACAGTCAGGAAAGCATTATCTTTTTCCGGGAGCACATTCACAGCATTAACAAGAAAGCAGTTGGCGAACTCAGTAGGTCGCCTCATAGACTTCTGCACATTGAAAGTGATTTCTTCATCGTTGAGCCTCATCTTAAGTTTACCAGTCTCACAATCAATAAGAGCTCTGCCTGTGGCCAAAATTGGCCTTCCAAGATTATGGGAATTTCCTCATCTACCTTGCAGTCTAATATCACAAAATCAGTAGGAAATACAAACTTCCCCACTTGCACCAAGACATCATCTAGAATACCCGACAGTCTCTTCACCGTCCTATCAGCAAGTTGCAGCAGCATGGAGGTAGGCCTGGCTCTACCAATCCCCATTCTTTTATATATGGCCAGCGGCATCAGATTAATGTTGGCCCCCAAGTCACATAGAGCTTTGGAAAAAGAGAAGTTGCCAATGGTACAATGAATTGTAAAACTCCCTAGGTCGGACAACTTTTCAGCAATAGGATGCGTCACCACCGCACTACAAGTCTGAGTAAGGGTGACAATAGCTAGATCTTGGAAGTCAACTTTTCTAGACATCAATTCCTTCATCATTTTAGCATACCCAGGCATTTTTTTCAATGCATCAATAAATGGAATATTTACCTGTATCTACTTTAGCATGTCCAAGAATTTCTTGTACTGTTCATCCTTTTGGTATTTAGCCAGCCTCTGAGGGAATGGAGCTGGCGGTCTCTTTTTCCCAATGATTTGGGAATTTTCTTTCTTAGCCACCACCTCAACTACCGGCTTCTGAGTCATCTCCACTTCTTTTTCAGTCTCACTCTGTGCACTGGGTTCTTCTTCACTAGGTTGCACTGTTGCCTTGGTCAAGTTTGTTGAATCATCAAGTTCAATCGGCCTGGGTACCAGTGTCTCGGCCTGTCTGCTTTCATGACCTCTTTCCAGTTCCAAGTTTAACTCTCTGCCACTATGAAGAGTAACTGCCATCAGCTCTTGGGGACCTGGTCAATAGGATTTACCTGAGTATCTGCAGGTAAAGTTCCAGGAGGACGATTGTTCACTGCCATAGATATCTGGCCCAACTGTACTTCAATATTTTTAATAGCTGCATCATGTACATCTACTCTCTCACTGATTTTGGCATTTGACCCAATTACCTGCTGCATCATAGCTTCTAACCTGGCAAACCCATCTTCTTGCCTTGCCCCTTGTTGTTGCTGAGGAGGGTAGTATCAGTGTTGTTGATTTTGATGGGTGTAACCTTGTGGCCTCTGATACGGTGCTGCATTAACTTGTGGTCCCCGAAAACCCATATTTCCACTGTTCTATTGTTGGTGAGGTGGTCTATATGGTTGAACTTGATGACCCCAGTTCTGCCCCCCTTGTCTCTGGCTTCCATAGTTTGACACATAATTCATATTTTCTGGATAAGGAGGGTGATGACATTCTGTATTCCAGTGATTACCAAGTGGTTGACTAATGCAAGAAGTGCATAAGCCCCCATTGGTTGTGTCAACGATGTGTACCTGCTGTTTTTGTCCCGATTCTTCCACCTTCTTAGTAAGTATACTCATTTGTGTTATCAAGGTGGCCACGTTCTCTGCAATGGTATTAGATGGATCGAATGGCACTGAATGAACTACAGGAGTAATGGGTGCATTCCTTGTTGTCCATCCTGAATTCTGTGCCATTTTATCAAGCAATATTTGATTCTCTCTCCACATTTTGCTCAGGAATGCTCCACCAGCCGAAGCATCAACATTTGCTTTCACAGTATCAGTCAAACCCATGTAGAACCGTTGCCCTAACATTTGCTCTGAAATGCCATGATGTGGACAGATAACCAGCAAACTCTTAAATCTTTCCCTTGTCTCTTGCAATGTTTCAACTGATTTCTGTCTAAAGCTCAAGATTTCATGAATTTGTTGAGCAGTCTTGTTGGGTGGGTGAAACTTGTTCACGAACTGTTTGACTAACTCCTCCCATGTGGTAATGGAATTTATGGGGAGTGAGTTAAGCCATGCTTGGGCAGCACCAGCCACTGAGAATAGAAACAACAACAATTTTATTGCCTCCTGAGTAACGTTAGGCTGCCTCTGTGTTTTGCAGATTGACAGGAAGTTTTTCAAGTGATGTTGGGGGTCTTCAATGTATGACCCTGAGAATAGCCCTTTGTTCTGCAATAGGTGCAGCATATTATTTGTTATCTGAAAGGACTCGNGTGTGACCAAATTCTCAGCTGTGGGCTATGCCCAGTCATATAAAGGAGCCTCTGCCCCTAATTGAGCGATTGGGTCTACCACATCATCCCCATGATTGTTACGGTTATGTGCATCTTCCATGTCTGTTTCAATTTGTTCAATTTGTGGTTGATGTTTGCTTTTCCGGTTGGTCCGATTTATGGTCCTGAAAACTTTCTAGGGGTCTGATAAGGCTTCAATTACTTCACCAATCCTCGGTGAGTTTCTAGGCATGCACCTGCAACACTTAGCAAACGTTAAACTTTCAATGTGAAAACGAAAATTTGAAGACAATTGACAATATTTCAGAATTTTGTATTTCTTCCAACTCAATTGATAATATCGTTAATTCCCCGGCAATGGCACCAAAATTTGATCATGCTCAACTATGTCTAATAAAAGACTAAACGGGCGTTGCAAATAAAATCTGGGGTATTACGCCCAGAGTCGATCCCACAGGGAATTTACGTATCAATTAAGCAGTCAGAATACGAAACTTTTACTGAATCAATTCTCTCAAGACTTTTGAATATCAGTTGGTAATATTTTACTAATTCTACTGACAAAATAATAAACTAGCAATTACCTAACAATATGATGTAAACAATGATAATAAAGGTCTAAGGTTTGGTTTCCCCCGTTGGTGAATTCTTTCTCGGATATTTCTTATAGTTTAATTAGTCGTCTCTATCAATCACGAACACTCTATCTACCATAAATTTCTCTCGAGTAATTATGATAATTTACTAGACGCACTCTCTCGAGTTACGCTAGCTAGATTGCAATGCAGTTCACCTTAGATTGCACCCGAGGTATCGTTATCTCTAATCCAACCTCTAAACCCTCGGTTATGACTTTCGTCTATACTCTGGGAGTGGTGTTGTTCAAACAACTACCTAAATATGCACTCTCTCTCAAGTAGATACATAATAAATAGGAACAAATAATTGAGGTCCCTTTCAATCAACTACAACAAGAACATAATTGAACAAATAGAGATTAATCAACCAAAATATATTATTATCACAACAAATTCATCCCCAACGGGTTCTACCAAGAAACTAGATTAAGAATTTAGCTACTCATGTGCATAAGAATCACACCCAAAAGAAATTTCATACTTGAACTACAAATTAATGAATAAAAGATGTAAAAATCAATGTTTTGTCACTTCAATGGTTTTCTCTCTTCGAATCCTTCATATGTCTTTACCTCCCCCCCCCCCTCCTTCCAGTTGTGTTTACGGGGTCTATTTATATGTTTAGGACGAACCCTAAACGTGTAGGAGACTTCTATTCCAACCGGGAAATACTTAAACTCGTCAAAACTCGGAATTGACCGAACTTGTGACCTGACGTTTGGGCCCTAACGCCAGGCTAATACTGGAGTTTGGACTCTAACGCCTGGCTAACGCCAGGAAGGGTCAGGAGTTTTGGCTCTGGCGCCCAGCAATAGCCCGGTGCACTCCTCCTCGCCTCTTGAGCGTATTTTCGATGTATTTGCATCCATTTAGCTCGGTTTCCATCTCCAATTCACCTACACATGAAATAAACTCTAGTATGCACATAATAAGTGTATTTTTATCATTAACGCACATAAAATGTAGGGCATATAACATGTAAAACTATGAATTTTAGCCTCGCATCAAATGTCGAATGTGACTTGTGTGCAAAATTTGAGGTCAATCGGACGTGATTTGATAGGTTTCAACATCGAATATAGAAGTTTGAAGTTCTAAAGTTCATTAAGCTTGAATTGGGGTGTGATTCATGATTTCGATGTTTTGTGATGTGATTTGAGGCTTCAAGCAGGTCTGTGTTATGTTATGGGACTGGTTTGTGTGATTGGACGGGGCCTCGGGTGTGTTTCGGGGTGATTTCGGATCAGTTTAGGCTGTTTTGAAATAGTTGATGCTGGTGTCTGGTGTTGTTCTTCGCATTCGCGAGGATCCTCTCCCGTTCGTGAAAAAGGATTTGGCTTCAGGTACTTTGTTCTTCGCATTCACGAAGAGATCCTCGCATTTGCGAAGAAGAAACTCTCAGTTACCCAGGTCTGACTTCGGAGGATCATATCTCACAATCTATAAGGAATTTGGAGATGATCCAAAAATGAAAGTTGTATCCCTTTGTGTCTAGTTTCAGAAAGGTAAACCATTTAGCATTTGAATTTGTGTACAAAGTTTATGGTAATTATACTAGAGGCTGTCTAAGAAGACTTTGGAAATGGCTTTTGAGAATTTTAATCATCGCGAACATAATGGGGGACTCGCGAACGCGAAGAAGGATCGCCTGGGCAGTGTATAAGTTTGTAAAAATTTGGTTTGGCTCATTTCATCTCACTTCCTCCATCGGAGTCGACCTAGGAGCGATTTTGGAGCTCAATCTTCATCATCCATATCAAGGTAAGTGACTCCCACATATTGCAAGCTAAATACTTAGATTATATATATTTTTAACATGGAAATTCATGGAAAATTAGTGAAAACTTGTGGTTTTGGTAGAAAACATAGAAATTGGTATTTTTGATTTTGACCACGAAATTGGACATAGGATTTGGAACAAATTATATATTTGAGTTCTAGGTGTTATGGGTAAAGTTTATCTTCAAAAATTTCCGAAATTCAGAAACGTGGGCCCGGGGGTGAATTTTAGGGATTCTTGAAAATGGGTTAGAAAATCACCTTAATGGTTAGGAGATGAACTTTTGAACATGTATTGACTATTTTCTATATCATTTGACTAGCTTCGGGTCGTTTAGCTCAGAGTTGAGGATTGAAAGCACAATTTTGAATTGGAAAGTGATCTTTGAGACGAGGTAAGTCTCCTGTCTAACTCTGTGAGGGGAAAATTACCCCTAGGTGATATATTTTATCACACCTCCTTTTTCCACTACCCCCGGATTAATGAAGGGGTAATAAGGGAGTTTTTCCACTTTAAGTGACATTATTCAGATTTGGGATTTATTTTAGTTTTCAGAGTCTCCACCCGAATTTTTGACGATGTTCCGGGACACCGTTTTATTGAGATCCCAACCCGAGGAAATTTAGACTCTGTTTTAAGTTGTCTGCGTACCAGAAATCTGAGTAAGGAATTTTGTTAACCCGGGAGAAGGTGTTAGGCATTCCCGAGTTCCGTGGTTCTAGCACGGTCGCTTAACTATCAATATTTGGCATAAATTATATGATTATTTACATGTTTTAAACCTATTGTGCTTTTTAGCCTTTTTCATTTTTTAGCCGCTTTTATGGATTTATCTTGAAACAAGTCACGAGGGCGTGCACTTGTTTGTTTTTAGACATATTTTTACTACGCCACATGAAATGCACCCGCAATTATAACATGTGATTTTTATTAAAATTTGAAGTTGAAGACGGGGACATGAGTTGTCACACCCGAGTGTAGATTAAGTAGTCAAGACTATGATCGTGACGGTTTTATAATGCCTATTTGAGGCGATGTTTGAGTATTCTTTATGTTTTCTATTTGAAGGAGCATTTTAGTTTTAAGATCAATTAGGGTGTGTATGGATTTATATTTAGACAAGTCACGATGGCGTGCACTTGTTATTTTTTGAACACATGGCAAACACGTTACATGAAATTCCCCCGTGGTTGCTATGTGCATTTTTTATTAATTGTTTAGAGTGGAGGGTCGGGGGCATGAGTTGCCACTTCCGAGTGTAGGTTATAGTGATTTGAGATAATATTCGATCTTATCAAATTTCAAACTAAAGGTCTCGTTCTATCTAGAGGATATGTAGAGAATTATCTAAAATTAAGTTCACTAGCCTAGGAGACAAGATACTTGACCTATGCCCACATTTTAGCCCCATTTGTCATTTAACACTTTGGCCAATCTTAATATAGGCTATTTGAAAGAAGTGAAATCATAAAATTCGATTTAAAGCATGTTAACCATGAAAGGTTTAAAGAGGAATCCCCAAGAAAAAAAGAATTACTGACTCACAAGTTGGTCACATATTGAAAGAGTCGAATACAAATTCTGCTATAATAGAACGTTTGACTAAATAGTTTTATCAATTTCAGATGGCATAAATACAAGATATTTAATTTATAATTCGTACATATTGAATCCTACGCGGGGGTGTTCATGCATCTAGTGTTATAAATTCATAATACCTAAACGAAAATTCTCTGAAAAAAGGTTTTGAATAGCAGATCTGTATATTTCGAAATTCCTCAAATCTGAAATGATTATTTCTGGAATTTCACGAAAACTAGATGTTCACAGTGATATTTCAGAAAAGGTTAGTTTTAAATACAAAACCGTATGCAATTATTAACTATGGTATTAACTTTACAATAGGCAGCTCTAAAACTTTGGGCTTGTGTACCCCTTTTGGCCCAACCTAAGGAGTTACACTTGATTGAAGCCTTAATGGGTTGTTTCATCAAGCTGGCCCAATTCTGAATTTNAATTCCTCAAATCTGAAATGATTATTTCTGGAATTTCACGAAAAAAACTAGATGTTCACAGTGATATTTCAGAAAAGGTTAGTTTTAAATACAAAACCGTATGCAATTATTAACTATGGTATTAACTTTACAATAGGCAGCTCTAAAACTTTGGGCTTGTGTACCCCTTTTGGCCCAACCTAAGGAGTTACACTTGATTGAAGCCTTAATGAGTTGTTTCATCAAGCTGGCCCAATTCTGAATTTTGTAAGGAAAGTATAAAAACTAGAATAATGGTTTACAATATCCAGTCCATATTTACAAAGAAATGCAAAGAAAAAGATTACATTATTACAATACCATTTTACCATGAAATAAAACTTCCTAAAAATGAAAAACATAATAAGTAGTAAAATGAAGAGAAAGAAAGAAGAAAAAGAACAATATTGCTCCTGTGCAAGCTGGCCTTCAGTGGCTTCAAAATCTATATTCTTCTGGCTATTTTTTTTAGTGACAAAACGACTAACTTAATAAACCATTCCTTAGGCATATTATGAGACAACATGACCATTATTTGGTCAGATTGAATCCTAATCATGCGATAGTGTTAATTTTAAAGGACCTGACCTACTTTGGTGTACTCTTCTTGGAATGAACCTGACCATAAAGAGGTTAGGTTCAGTTCCGAGGATGCAAACCCATCAGTCCTTTAAGTCATTCATATTATGGCCTGAATTCTCACAATGACTTAACTATTCTTAGGCATTTCTTAAGGCATGATTCTGACCATTTATTGGGTTCAGATTCCTGTCTTAATACCTTTGTAATGATAATCTAACTACTCTATAATTGTTTATGTATTATTATTGGATGAGTCTGACCATGGATGGGTCAGACTTTCGATCCCATAATTCCACATTAGCCTAAGTTTAGATCTCCATGGACACTTGCTTACTGAGTCCCTTTAATGACCAAAAGGACTCAAATAAGAGTATTTTAACTAATAAGTCCAAAATTGCTAATTGGACAGTGATACCAATAGGTTCTTAAGCATTCGTAGGATGAGTCATACCATAAAATGGGGTTTGACCCAACCTTAATTATGTTCCTACATCATTTTTGACAGAATAGGTTCTTTGCCTTTTATGGACTAAATCTAACCATAGAAAGGGGTTAGATTCAACTCCATAAAGGTCATATTCATCTCATAATTGGTCTGTAATTTTTTTGATTCTTTGGGCATTTTGGAGAAGGTGAATCTAACCATTTGGAAGGTTCAGATTCCCTACTCTCAAGCCACTGATGGTTACCCATTTTGTACCCTGAAGGGGTGACAAACTACTATTTAAGCACCTAATATGGGGTGAATTTGACCATTATAGAAGGTCAAATTCATCTACCCTAGTGCTGTTTCATAACAATATCTGGATATTTAAAACCTAAACCAAACCAGTATTTAAACATCTTTATAGGATGAACTTAACCATTGGGGGTTAAGTTCATTACCCTCGATGCTGTTTTACAACACAACCATTGATTGCACAGTCATATAAAAGACAGTTTTGAGATGAAACAAGCTTATGTAAAATTCAGATATTAGAAAACTAAACAATCATGATGTGCTACTCTATATACATGCATATAAGTTTATACAGAAATATGTCTAAACAAATAAAAATACAGATTCATAGAGGAAAGACAAACAGATTTCACATTTTTCATATTCATAAAAAGGGAACTTAGTTTTACATACCTTTAGAGTAAGATAACAACAGAAAAACTTGACCAAATAAACGTCAAGCAGAGGGAGCCAGCAGAAAAAGAAGAGAAAACCCAGCAGCAACAAACAGTAAACCCACAACAGAGAAAAACCCAGGGAAAGATGATTTTTGAATACCCAAATGATTGAATAAGAACGGCAACCAAGACCAAGTCTTCTAGGATAGAAGACCACAGCTACAAGACAACCTAAGCTCAGATTGTTTCCTACTCCTACTGTAAATCCTTTTTGCTTCTCTTTTCCAAGTTTTTAATAGTCGAAGTTGTAATTTTCAGTCTAAAGGATTCAGAGAAGAGTCTAAAAAAAATCCTCCTTTAGTGGGGTGTGTGTATATATAGGGACAATTGGGATGGGATATGCTTAGCATATTCCCTATCCTAAATGA
>ML360853.1:462-53001 GCA_005239505.1 Nicotiana paniculata
GGGAGCGGATTTGTGGTTAGGATAGGAATATACCTAGTCACCGTGCTTAAATTAACATCGTAATCTTAGTGCGCTCTAATAGACTAATTCCATAGGAATATAGGAGTTAATCTATTGAGAATAGGTGAGGAGTGCTTCAGGAGAAGGCTATGAGAGTATGTATCGATTAATTAGCAACCACGAGTGAACTATATGAAAGAAAAAGTTAATTAGAATGCAATATGAGTGGTGAATAGACCATAACCCTGGAATATTTGTCTCTACTGAATACATCACAATAGTTCTTGTCACTTGATAATTAGTTATTTCATAGAATTTTAGTATAAAATAGTACATCATTGATTTTATATTGGCTTGGTTAAGTAATGATTAGAGTGATTTAGCTAGTAGCTTACACAAGTCTCTGTGGGTACGATATCTGGACTTAAAATCGTATATTACTTGTCGACCACGTACACTTGCGTGTGCATTGGGAAATCAACCAACATGGAGACTCAAGGTAAAACCGCTTCCGCGTTCGCGGTTTCGAAGTCACCTTTTTATATTTTTTTCGTACACTGTTGTACTTATTCCGAACATTGATAATTAGAGATTTTAGTGTAAATTCCTTAAAGCTTATGACTTGTACTCACCGTATTTTTGGAAGATGTTCAAAGCATATATAGTTATTTCAAAAGGAATTTAAAAGTTTGATATTATGATTTATGTTTATTTGATATTAGGCTTACCTAGTCCTTAAGATTAGGTGCCATCATGATACCTAACGAAGGGAAAAATTGGGTTGTGAAAAGTTGGTATCAGAGCCCTGGGTTCATAGGTGCTACAAGTCATAAGCGAGTTTGGTAGAGTCTTGCGGATTGGTATGGAGACGTCTGTACTTATCTTCAAGAGGCTACAGAACTATTAACACAATTTCACTTCCTTCATTCCTATCGTGCGAGTTCATTGATCTTGAAGTTTGAAATTTCCGTTCCATTCTCTCGCTGATGGTGAGGACACGAGATGCGGTTCCTCATAATATTACCCCCGGAGCAAAGGTCGCTAGGGGCAGAGGTCAACAGGAAGCACGTGCCGCAGTTGGAACATCTACCAGAGAAGCCGTAAAGGAACCGATAGTAGTCCCAGTCGGAGGATCGAATTGATTCCAGGTGTACCAGCTACTTCACAAATCATGGGCGGAGTTTGGACCCCCGCCATCTATACTCCAGAGCAGTGAGATCATGATTGGTCAGGTTCTAGGTGTCATGGAAGCACAACATGTGGTTTCAGTTCAACCCGTGGTTAGGGCAGCAACATCGGAGGAAGAACACCTTGGAGTTGGGAGGTACCGGAAGTACCACCCTCCTATATTTCAGTGGATGGGCGACAGATGATGCCCATGGTTTCTTGGAGGAGCGTCACTACATTCTTCAGACTACAGGTATTGTGGAGGCGAGCGGGGTGTTTTTGACACGTCTCAGCTTAGAGGAGCGGTTTGTCAGCGGTGGCGGGAATATGAGTTTGGGTAGCCCAGCGAATCATCTTCACTTGTATGGATTCAGGTTTCAGAGATGTTTTGAGGGAGTTTGCACCCCAGTCCCTCCGAGATGCATGGCGCGCGGAGTTTGAGCAGTTGCGTCAGGGCATTATATCAGTGTTGGAGCACTATGTCGGATTCAGTGATTTAGCCAGATATGCACCTCACTTGGTTGTTTCAGTTGGGAAGCGAGTTCGTAGATTCATTAGGGGACTCAAGAATGATATTCGGTTCAGTAGGACTCAAGAGTTAGAGTCGGATGCCTTGTTCAACAGGTAGTAAGGGTCGCTCGCCGGTTAGAGAGAATGTGGGACCGAGAGCATGAGGACATACGAGATCAGGAGAGAGAGTTCAGGGAGGTAAGGAGGCCTCGTAGACCAGATAAATCTACTAGTCCTTATTATGGAGGCAAGGTACGGAACGGTAAAGGTTTTGTGGGTCATCTGGTTTAGTTGCATTACCAATTTCGCATGGGGTTTCAGGTACTCATCGGTCTCAGAATACTCACATTGCGCAGTTTCCACAACCACATCGGCAGAGTTGTTGTTTTGAGTATGGAGATACCAGTCACAGGTTGAGAGGTTATTCCAGGATCCAGGCAGTTGTGTCGCAGCAGGGGTATTCAGGTGAGTAGAGGGCGCTCAAGAGGGGGAGGCCTGGCCCATTGATGTATTTCATATAGTAGGCTGAAGGCCGTTATTCTAAGATATTATCATACAGGTATATTTTGATGTGATACATAGGGGCACCATTTGTATTTCGTTATAGTTATGCTGGTCGGGACGAGTTTCCCTTATTTGTTGGCTTATTGATAAGTGAGTTTCTTGTTTTGCACTCTATTTTCTTCATACTTGCTTCCGTTGGGAGATTCTGTGAGTGATAACCCGTTTCTCTCGTTGTTTATTCATCAATTAGATGTGTGAGACTAGAAGTGAGTCCTTGTTGTTCATCATGGTGAGCTTTATGTGATTTTTCCCAAGTATTTTGTTTACGAGCTGTGATTTGATACTCCATTGAGATGTGAGTTAAGTGAGCGTTATGATTTTATTAGACGAGACGAGTTAGCGAGAGATTTCAATTGGTATGATATATATTTGGCATGTAATATAGAGCTGAGGGTGAGGTCCTCGTGATATTTGTGATTCGATATGTTTGGACCGGGCTGAGTACCGTGGTGGAAATTTTATCAGGATAGAATCCTTGTGATTTGTTCATATGCTTTGCTTCTTCCTTGTTATATTGATTTTGTAAATCAGTATTGATAGAGAGTTGTGCCTATGGGCTTGTTTGATAGTTCCTTTATATGTTTCTATTTTCATATTCAGTCATTTCATTATGTGCTTCTTTAGTTTAGCTTGCGAGATGTGTGCCCGGTGGTGTTAGTTGTGACTCGGTGATTCGGGTGTCTAATAATGAGATCTTCGTTAAACTGAGTTCTTTCAGATGTGAGGCTAATTGCCAATGCTGAGTTAATTTCGGGCAGCTATTGTGATCAAAAGTGTTATTATGAGTGTAACGACCCGGTCGGTCGTTACGTAGAACTTTCATTATAATTACTGTTATTGCCTTGTCATAGGTTGGTTATACTGTTTATGATGTGTTAGTGTTGGTAGGCTCGGAATCGGAATGGTTGTAGTGAGAATTTAGTCACTTAGTCTTTAAGAATAGCCTTAAAGTGGGAGAAGTCAACTGAGAGTTGACTTATTGGTAAACAACCTCAGAATGCGAATTTGGCTCGGATAGCTTCGTTAGATGATTTGGGACTTAGAAGTGTGTTCAGAATAATTTTGTGATGTCCAGTGTAGAATTAGGCTTGAATTGGCGAAAGTTAGTTTTTGGTGATTTTCGGTCGGCAGTGGAAAATAGGCTATCAGGGTTGGAATGTAATTCCTGAAGTGGAACAGATTCGTAATGTCATTTTGGATATGTCTGCAATATTTCAGTCAATTGGATGTGTTTTGGATAATTTCGGCATCGTTGGTGGATTTTAGAAATTTTAAAGTTCATAGGCTTGAATTCGATATGATTTTGGTGTTTTGATGTTATTTTTGGTGTTCCGAGGGCCCAAATAAGTTTGAATGAGGTTATGGGATGTGTTGGTATGTTTGGTTGGGGTCCTGGGTGCCTCGGGGGTGTTTCGGGAGGTGAACGGGCCATGTTTGGGTGTAAGAAAGTGGCAGTTTTGTTGGTGTTTTCAGGTACTGGTTTTCTCTTATGCGATCGCGGGGAATAGTATGTGATCGCATAGGCTAGTTGTGAGGCTGCAGGTTTCGTTCTATTTGATCGCCATAGTGAGGCCGTGATCGCGAAGTGAGGGAAGAGGGAAGGTTGTGCGAACGCGTGGGACCTGGTGCGATCGCACAGGTGTGAGGCGCGTGGGCAGGCTGGGTGAGTTAATGATGTGCGAACGTGGGACCTGGGCTGCAATCGCGTGGGGGAGCATGGTCAGTGCTATGCGATCGCGTTGCTCCTCATTCTAACGCACTGAGTAAGTCTCAAAAATCTGGGCAGTGTATTTAAATAGTCCATCCGCGACCATAACCCACTTTTCCACCATTTTTGAACGGGAAGAAGCTTTTGAGGCAATTTTTAAGAGAGGAAATCATTGTTCTTCATTGAGGTAAGGATTTTGGACCCTAAAACTCGATTATATGTGATTAAGGATCAAATTATCATCGTTTAATTTATGAAAATCAGTAGAAAAATATGGAATTAGGGCTTGAGATTATGAGACCTTTAAGGGATGATTTTAGGGGTCAAACGAACTCCTATTTTAGAGCTCTTTATATGTACGGACTAGTGAGATGATGAAGAACATTTTGGTATAAAATTTGTCGAGTTCCGAGATGCGGGCCCGGGTCGGGTTTTGGCTAATTTCAGGTTTAGTGCTAACATTGGTATTTTTCAATTGGAATTCATTCCCTTAGCATAATTTGATGAGAAAGATCTGATCCTTATAGATTTAGAGCACTCAGAAGTTGATTCGAGAGGCAAGCAGGTTGCAGAGTAGCTTTTTGGGCTAGTTTGAGGTATGTAATGTCTTTAAATCGTGTCCTGAGGGTATGAAACCCCGGACTTTACATCCGTTCACGGATTTGGACACACACACTGGATGACGAGTGTGGGGCGTGCACGAATTGGAAATTTGGAAAATGTATCTTTTTAGGCAACTATTGAGTTGCGAAACCGCTTTTAAAGCATATGGTTATTAGTATTACTATGTTTTGTTATACTTGGGTTGTTATCCATGTTTGGGGCATAGTGTTGATCTGTTTTCACCCTTTGAGGGCTATTTTACTGATATTCCTCACTTTGAAACTATGATTTTACACTCAGTGTTTCTAGTGAAGTTGTTGACACTCTTATTTGATAATATTACTATTTCTTGAAATGAGATACTATTTTGGGTCGAGAACCCCGTTTTATTTATGGCCCGAATAGCATGTTGAGAGTGTCTGATTAAGCAAGGCCGAGGGCTAATATTGTGAGGATGTTATGATATGATAGAGGTCGAGTGCCTAAGAGTTATTAATGCCATGATTTGGCTTGTTTATAGCGCTTGGGATGTAGGAGCCCCTCCAGAGTCTGTACACACCCCCAGTGAGTGCAGGTACCTACTGAGTGCGAGTGCCAAATGATGAGTGATTGGGAGTCATGAGTGACAGTGAGGTTGCACGCGGGGCTGATACTGAGTGATGGTGAGGTGCTGAGGGAAATTGTTACGAGTGATGATTATGGCCCGAGGGGTAGTTTTATGGTGATATTTTACTGTGTTTTGACTATGATTCAGTTCATTTTTCAAACTGATATTATTGAGAGTTTTACTAAGATATATTGAAAATATACTTGTTTCAAAAGGATTTTATGGAAAATGGTTTTCGAACTTATGTATACTGTATTGAGACTTGATGTTTTACTGTTTTGTGGATTGGTGTTTTTGTGATGTGTGTTCATATACTTCAGACTGTGATTTATTTTCATTACTACTAAGTTGGCATACTCATCATTACTCCCTCCACCCCTGTGTGCAGATCTAGGTACTGGTTCAGAGCAGTAGTCGTTTGAGCTTGTTGTCATCAGCGTTGGGGATGTCGAGGTAGTTGTCCAGCGTCCGCAGCTTCTCCACTTCCCTTCTTCATTTAGTACTTAGTATTTGATTCATATACATTATTATGACAATTGTAGAGTTATTTTATCTCTTAGATGCTCTTGATCGGTTGACTCTATTCTTGGGGGATTTGTTTAGACTGTTAGATTATTATTGCTGCGTAAAGAGTTAAAGAAATTATTTTATACTCTGTTTGCTGATTATTATTGGCTAGCCTAGTTCCACGATAGGCGCCATCACGACCTGTTAGGATTTGGGGTCATGACAAGTTGGTATCAGAGCTCTAGGTTACATAGGACTCAACGATCATGAGCAGGTTTATTAGAGTCTTGCAGATCGGTACGGAGACGTCTGTACTTATCTTAGAGAGGCTACAGAACTCTTAGGGAAAAAATTTCATTTTCTTGAACTCTTTCGTGCCATTCTATTGGTTCTTGAAATCTAAACTACTGTTGTTTCATTCTCTCACAGATGGCGAGGACACGCACTATCGATCAGGGGGACCAGACACCAGCCAGACCCACAAAGGGTCGAGGCCGTGGTGGAGTTAGGGGACCAGCCCACGCAGCAGCCAGGACAGTACCACATGATACCCCTGTCATTCAAGATCAGGTTCCCACCGAGGGTGCTCCAGCGGGACAAGCTCAGGCACCGACAGTGCCTGTTGTTATTCCGGGTCTTCATGAGACCCTGGCTCAGATATTGCCGGTGTGTACCAGTTTAGCTCAGGCAGTTGCTATGTCTACTACTGCCACTGCAGCTCAGGCCGGGGGAGGCGTTCAGACTCTAGCTGCCCGGATACCTAAGCAGGCTGTACGGGGTATTCAGGCAGCGGGGGTAGTCCAAGCCCAGCCGGTTGCCCTAGTTCAGGACTATGTCGTTCCAGCTATGCCCGAGGATGAGCAGCGTAGGTTGTAGAGGTTCAGTAGACTTTAGACTTCGACTTTCAGCGGCATAGAGGGTGAGGATGCCCCAGGTTTTCTTTATAAATGCTAGAGTATACTACGTACTGCGGGTATTTTGGAGACCAGTGGGGTCTTGTTTGCTACATTTCAATTTGTTGGTGCTTCTTTCACTTGGTGGGAGGCATTTGAGAGGCGTAGGCCGGTTGGTTCAGCACCACTCACCTGGTAGCAGTTCTCCAAGATCTTTTTGGAGAAGTATGTCTTTCACTCCCACAGAGAGGAGCAGCGCAGGCAGTTTGAGCAGCTGCACCAGGGAGAATTATCAGTTACTCAGTACGAGATGAGGTTTTCCGAGTTGGCTAGACATGATTCTGAGTTAGTCCTTACTAATAGGGAGAGGATCAGGAGATTTGTAGATGGTCTCACGTATCAGCTTCAGATTTTGATGACCAGGGAGAGAGTTTCTGGAGCTACATTTGAGAAGGTAGTTGACATTGCTCGGGACATTGAGTTGGTTCGTAGGCAGGAGTGTGAGGAGAGAGAGGCCAAGAGGCCTCGGGGATCAGGTAGCTTCAGTGATGCCCCTTCTAGAGGACAGTTTCAGCACGATAGAGGTCATCCATTTAGACCTCCACAGCCAGCTCGCCCAGCTTACAGTGGTGCATCTTCGGGGTAGGGTCCTCGTAGTTCTCATCAGGGACATTCATCTTTTTGTGTCCTTCCAGCTCAGAGTTCCTCCATAGCATCATCATATCAGGGTTCTTCTATGCATGGTTCATCTGATGGTTATCATGGTGGCAAGGGTTCTCATCAGTCTCCATCTCCAGCTCTAGGTAGTTTTTTTGAGTGTGGAGAGTTCGGGCATGGGTGGAGGCAGTGTCCTCGTCGTCCTAGTAGTTCATCTCAGCAGAGGGTTCAGCCCTTGACTTCAGCCCCAGTCACTTCACCACCTACCCAGGCAGCCAGAGGTAGTGGTTAGGCAGCTAGAGGCCGCCCTAGAGGGGGAGGTCGAGTAGGTGGAGGCCTGCCATGTATTTATGCATTTCCAGCCAGGCCGGATGCTATGGCCTCCGATACAGTGATCACATGTATGATCTCAATCTGTTGCCGAGATGATTTGGCTTCATTTGACCCTGGTTCTACATATTCCTATGTTTCTTCATATTTTTCCCATTTTCTGGATATGCCCTGTGAGTCTTTAGTTACCTCTGTTCATGTGTCGACTTTGGTGGGCGATAATGTTGGTGTGGACCGTGTGCATCGGTCGTTTCTGATATCTATTGGGGGTATGGAGACCCGAGTGGACCTATTGTTACTCAGTATGGTCGATTTTGATGTGATCCTATGCATGGATTGGTTATCCCCATGTCATGCTATTCTTGATAGTCACGCTAAGACCGTGACCCTAGCTATGCCCGGAGTTCCGAGAGTTCAGTGGAGAGGGTCTATAGAGCATATGCCTAGCAGACTGATTTCTTATTTGAAGCCTCAACGTATGGTTGAGAAAGGGTGTGATTCTTATCTTGCTTTTGTGAGGGATGTTAGTAGTGAGACTCCTTCTGTTGATTCTGTTTCTGTGGTTCGTGATTTTCTAGACGTATTTCCTGCAAACCTTCAAGGCATGCCACCTGACAGGGATATTGATTTTGGTGTTGACCTGGTGCCAGACACCCAGCCTATCTCTATTCCACCTTACTGCATGGCACCAGCGGAGTTGAAAGAATTGAAAGGGCTGCTTCAGGAACTCCTAGATAAGGGGTTCATTCAGCCTAGTGTGTCACCTTGGGTTGCACCGGTGTTGTTTGTGAAAAAGAAAGATGGCTCCATGCGCATGTATATTGATTATAGACAGCTGAATAAGGTTACAGTGAAGAACCGGTATCCGTTGCCCCATATTGATGACTTGTTTGACCAGCTTCAGGGAGCTAGAGTGTTCTCCAAGATTGACTTGAGATCTGGGTATCATCAGCTAAAGATTCGGGATTCTGACATTACGAAGACTGCTTTCAGGACCAGATATGGTCATTATGAGTTCCTGGTTATGTCATTTGGGCTGACCAATGCCCCAGATGTGCTCATGCAATTGATGAACATCGTGTTTCAGCCGTACCTTGATTCTTTCATCATTGTGTTCATTGATGACATCCTGGTTTATTCTCGTAGCCAGGAAGAGCATGCTCAGCATTTGAGAGTTGTTTTACAGAGGTTGATGGAGGAGAAACTTTATGCAAAATTTTCCAAGTGTGAGTTTTGGCTTGGTTCAGTAGCTTTATTGGGGCACGTAGTGTCTAGTGGGGGTGTTCAAGTTGATCCGAATAAGATAGAGGTGGTGTAAAGTTGGCACAGACCGTCCTCAGCTATAGAGATTAGGAGTTTCCTTGGTTTGGCGGGATATAACCGTCGCTTTATGGAGGGATTCTCTTCTATTGCTTTGCCTTTGACCAGATAGACCCAGAAGGGTGCTCCATTCAGATGGTCTGATGAGTGTGAAGAGAGCTTTCAGAAGCTCAAGTCAGCATTGACCACAGCTCCGGTACTAGTTTTGCCTACTGGTTCGGGTTCTTACACAGTCTATTGTGATGCTTCTAGAATTTGTTTGGGAGCGGTATTTATGCAGGACGGTAGGGTGATTGCCTACGCGTCTAGATAGTTGAAGGTGCATGAACATGAGTTAGCTGCCATTGATCATGCCTTGAAGATTTGACGACATTATTTGTATGGAGTGTAGTGTGAGATTTTCACTGATCATCGTAGTTTGCAGTATCTGCTGAGGCAGAAGGACTTGAATTTGCATCAGTGGAGATGGCTAGAGCTTCTCAAGGATTATGACATCACTATTTTGTATCATCCGGGGAAGGCCAATGTAGTGGCCGATGCTTTGAGTCGCAGGGCCGAAAGTTTGGGGAGTCTAGCTTAACTTTCAGCAGCAGAACGACCTTTAGCACTTGATGTTCAGGATTTAGCGGGTCAGTTGGTGAGATTGGATTTATCAGACCCTCTGCGGGTATTAGCTAGGATGGCTTCTCGGTCTTCTCTTTATGATCAGATTAGAGCTCGACAGCATGATGCTCCACATTTGTTAGTACTTCAGGACAGCGTCCGTCGAGGTGATGCCAGGGATGTGACTATTGGTGATGACGGTGTTATGTGGATGTAGGGTCGTATTTGCATGCCCAATGTGGATGGGCTTCGAGAGTTGATATTTGTAGAAGCCCACAGCTCGCGGTATTCCATCCATCCGGGTGTCACGAAGATGTATCAGGTTCTGAGACAACAGTATTGGTGGAGGCGGATGAAGAGAGATATTGTTGAGTATGTAGAAAGGTGCCTCAACTGCCAGCAGGTCAAGTATGAGCACTAGAGACCAGGAGGATTACCGCAGAGGTTAGATATTTTGGAGTGGAAGTGGGAGTGGATCACTATGGACTTCGTAGTTGGGCTTCCACGGACTTCTAAGGGTTTTGATGCTATTTGGGTCATTCTTGTTAGATTGACTAAGTCCGTTCACTTCATTCATGTTGGTACTACTTATACTTCAGAGCGGCTAGCTGGTATGTACATCAAGGAGATTTTCCGATTGCATGGGGTTCCAGTTTCTATCATTTCTGACAGAGGTACTCAGTTCACATCTCAATTTAGGAGGGCCGTGCATAGAGGTATAGGTACTTAGGTAGAGTTGAGCACAACATTTCATCCTCAGACCGACGGGTAGTCCGAGAGGACTATTCAGACTTTAGAGGACATGTTGCGGGCCTGCGTGATTGATTTTGGTGGCTCATGGGATCAATTTCTGCCACTAGCGGAGTTTGCATATAATAATAGCTACCAGTCCAGTATTCAGATGGCCCCGTACGAGACTTTATGTGGTAGGAGGTGTAGATCTCCAGTTGGTTGGTTCGAGCCCGGTGAGGCTAGCCTATTGGGCACAGATTTGATTTAGGATGCGTTAGAGAAGGTGAAGTTAATTCAGGAGCGACTTCGTACGGCGCAGTCTAGGCAGATGAGTTATGCGAACCGGAAGGTCCGGGATGTATCTTTTACGGAAGGTGATAAGGTATTGCTGAAGGTATCACCTATGAAGGGTGTTATGAGGTTCGGAAAGAGGGGAAATCTGAGTCCACGGTTTATAGGTCCTTTTGAGGTACTTCAGAAGGTTGGAGAGTCGGCTTATAGACTTTCCTTGCCACCCAGCCTATCGAGTGTTCATCCGGTATTTCATGTGTCGATGCTCAGGAAATATGTTGGTGACCCGTCTCATGTGTTAGACTTCAGCATTGTCCAGCTCAAGGGTGATATGTCATATGAGGTAGAGCCAGTAGAAATTTTGAATCGTCAGGTCAGAAAGTTGAGGTCCAAGAACATAGCTTCAGTGAAGGTACAGTGGAGAGGTCAGCCAGTGGAGGAGGCTACTTGGGATACCGAGTGGGAGATGCATAGCAGATATCCTCACTTGTTTAAGACTCCAGGTATGTTTCTAGACCCGTTCGAGGACGAACGTTTGTTTAAGAGGGGGAGAATGTAACGACCCGGTCGGTCGTTACGTAGAACTTGCATTATAATTACTGTTATTTCCTTGTCATAGGTTGGTCATACTATTTATTATGTATTAGTGTTGGTAGGCTCGGAATCGGAATGGTTGTAGCGAGAATTTAGTCACTTAGTCTTTAAGAATAGCCTTAAAATGGGAGAAGTCAACTGAGAGTTGACTTATTGGTAAAAGACCTCGACATGTGGATTTTATGGCTCAGATAGCTTTGTCAGGTGATTTGGGACTTAGGAGTGTGTTCGGAATAATTTTGTGATGTCCGGTGTAAAATTAGGCTTGAATTGGCGAAAGTTAGTTTTTTGTGATTTCCGGTCGGTAATGGAAAATAGGCTATCGGGGTCGGAATGGAATTCCGAAAGTTGGAACAGATTCGTAATGTCATTTTGGATATGTCTAAAATTTCAGGTCAATCAGATGTGTTTTGGATAGTTTCGGCATCGTTGGTGGATTTTAGAAATTTCAAAGTTCATAAGCTTGAATTCGATGTGATTTTGGTGATTTGATGTTATTTTTTGTGTTCTGAGGGCCCGACTAAGTTTTAATGAGGTTATGGGATGTGTTGGTATGTTTGGTTGGGGTCCCAGGTGCCTCAGGGGTGTTTCCGGAGGTGAACGGACCAAGTTTGGGTGTAAGAAAGTGGCAGTTTTGCTGGTGTTTCCAGGTACTGGTTTTCTCCTATACGATCGCAAGGAATAGTATGCGATCGCATAGGCTAGTTGTGAGGTAGCAGGTTTTGTTCTATGCGATCGCCATAGTGGGGCTGCGATCGCGAAGTGAGGGAAGGGGAAAGGTTGTGCGAACATGTGGGACCTGGTGCGATCGCACAAGTGTGAGGCGCGTGGGCAAGCTGGGTGAGTTAATGTTGTGCGAACGCAGGGCCTGGGATGCGATCGCGTGGGGGAGCATGGTCAATGCTATGCGATCGCGTTTCTCCTCACGCGAACACATTGAGTAAGTCCCAAAAATCTGGGTAGTGTATTTAAATAGCCCATCCGCGACCATAACCCACTTTTCCAACATTTTTGAACGGGAAGAAGCTTTTGAGGCGAATTTTAAGAGAGGAAATCATTATTCTTCATTGAGGTAAGGATTTTGGACCCTAAAACTCGATTATATGTGATTAAGGATCAAATTATCATCGTTTAATTTATGAAAATCAGTAGAAAAAGATGGAATTAGGACTTGAGATTATGAGATCTTTAGGGGATGATCTGAGGGGTCAAACGAACTCCGATTTTAGAGTTCTTTATATGTACGGACTCGTGAGATAATGAAGAACATTTTGGTATAAAATTTGTCGAGTTCTGAGATGTAGGCCCGGGGGTCGGGTTTTGGCTAATTTCGGGTTTAGTGCTAACATTGGTATTTTTCAATTGGAATTCATTCCCTTAGCATAATTTGATGAGAAAGATCTGATCCTTATAGATTTGGAGCACTCAGAAGTTGATTCGAGAGGCAAGCGGGTTGCAGAGTAGCTTTTCGGGCTAGTTTGAGGTAAGTAATGTCTTTAAATCGTGTCCTGAGGGTATTAAAACCCGGACTTTACATCCTTTCATGGATTTGGAGTGACGCACACACTGGATGACGAGTGTGGGGTGTGCACGAATTGGAAATTTGGAAATTGTATCTTTTTAGGCAACTATTGAGTTGCGAAATCGCTTTTAAAGCATATGGTTATTAGTATTACTATATTTTGTTATACTTGGGTTGTAAGCCATGTTTGGGGCCTAATGTCGATCTATTTTAACCCATTGAGGGCTATTTTACTGATATTCCTCACTTTGAAACTATGATTTTATTTTACACTCAGTCTTTCTTGTGAAATTGTTGACACTCTTATTTGATAATATTACTATTTCTTGAAATGAGATACTATTTTGGATCGAGAACCCCATTTTATTTATCGCCTGAATGGCATGTTGAGAGTATCTGACTAAGTGAGGCCGAGGGCCAATATTGTGAGGATGATATGAGAGAGGTCGAGTGCCTGAGAGTGATTGATGCCATGATTTGGCTTGTTTATAGCGCTTGGGTTGTAGGAGCCCCTCCAGAGTCTGTACACACCCCAAGTGAGCACAGGTACCTACTGAGTGCGAGTGCCGAGTGATTGGGAGGCATGAGTGACAATGAGGTTTCCCGCGGGGTTGATACTGAGTGATGGTGAGGTGCTGAGGGAAATAGTTACGAGTGATGATTATGGCCCGATGGGCAGTTTTATGATGATATTTTACTGAGTTTTGGCTATGATTCACTTCATTTTTCAAACTGATATTACTGAGAGTTTTACTGAGATATATTGAAAATATACTTGTTTCAAAAGGATTTTATGGAAACTGTTTTTCGAACTTATGTATACTATATTGAGACTTGACGTTTTACTGTTTTGTGGATCGGTGTTTTTGTTATGTATGTTCATATACTTCAAACTTTGATTTATTTTCATTACTACTGAGTTGGCGTACTCATCATTATTACCTGCACCCATGTGTGCAAATCCAGGTACTGGTTCGGAGCAGTAGTCGTCCGAGCTCGTTGTCATCAGCATTTGGGATTTCGAGGTAGCTGTCTAGCGTCCGCAGCTTCTCCACTTCCCTTCTTCATTTAGTACTTAGTATTTGATTCATAGACATTGTTATGACAATTGCAGAGTTAGTTTATCTCCTAGATGCTCGTGATCCGTTGACTCCAGTCTTGGGGATTTGTTTAGACTGTTAGATTATTATTGCGGCGTAAATACTTAAAGAAATTATTTTATAGTCTGTTTGCTGATTATTATTGGTTTTTTTGAAATATTATAATAGATCAAATGTGTAGTTATGTGATGGTTGGCTATCCTAGTTCAACAATAGGCGCCATCACGACCAGTTAGGATTTGGGGTCGTGACAGTGAGACCATGTGTGATGTGATATATTGTGTGGTCGTACCTTATGGGTATAGTAATGAGTTAATGCAGCTGGTTGAGGCTAATTCTGGATATGGATTTAGAATCGGGTCTTCTACAAATGAGTAGAAGGTGAGAAATTAGGGTATGAGTCTTATCGTTGATGATATGAAGGCTAAATTGTAGTTGTGATGGCGTCATCAAAATTATATAGGTTGGGGTGACGTGGGATCACCTGCGTATGTGTGTTGGAAGTGTGCAATCAGTGATTGGATGAGCTCGAGGTGAATCTTGGCACGTTCGAGGAAGAACATTTTTTTTAAAAGGGGGAGAATGTAACGACCCGACCGATCATTTTGAGAATTTAAGCTCTGTTATGTGGCGTAAGGTCTTGAACAGCTTCACATTGTTTATATCGACCTGCATGCGTGATTGGATTTAGTTACCGGATGATGCGGAGTTGAATTGGAAGAGAAATTTTAATTTTTGAAGCTTAAGTGATGGAGGTTGACCGGAAGGTTTTAATTTTAAGTAACGGGCTCGGAATGAGTTTTGGGTGATGCCAAAAGCTTCATATGATGATTTTGGACTTAGGGCGCGCGTCTGGAATTCGTTTTGGAGGTCCGTAGAGTAATTTGAGGAAATTTGGCGAAAGTTAGAATTTCGACGATTTCGGCCGATAGGTTAAATTTTGATATCAGGCTCGGAATGAAATTTCGGGAATTGCTGTAGGTCCGTTGTGTTATTTGTGACTCGTCTGCAAAATTTGGCGTCATTCCGGGTTGAATTGATAGGTTTCGACACGGGTTTTGATAATTGAGGATTTGAAAATTTATGTTTGATTTTTGGTTTGATTCATCATTTTGGTGTTGTTTTATGTTATTTGAAATATCTAGCGAGTCCGTGTAAGGTTATATGACTTGTCATTGTGTTTGGACAGGGTCTCGAGGGTCCCGTGTGTGTTTCAGATAGGCTTTGTGTCAATTTTCCCTCTTTTTGCACTGCTGATGCTGTTTTTGGTTTCCTTCTATGCGATCGCATAGTATTAGTCGCGATCGCATAATGTTTCCTTGCACCTGCCCATTTTTCCCTTCATTGCGTTTGCACACGCTGGTTCAAGATTGCACAGTGTGGCGTGGGGCAGCAGAAAATTCCTTCTATACGATCGCATTACTTCATTCGCGATTGCATAGAACTTTTTTGGTCAGTAAAATTTTCCTTCTATGTGATCGCTTCTCTCCTTACGCGATCACATAGCACAATTTGACCAGTGGAATTTTTCTTTCTATGCGATCGCATCTTCTCTTCCGCGATCGCATTGAACAAATATCTGGGCAGACAGAATATAATCCAAAAACGATGGTTAGACCATTTTATTCATATTTTAACTTCTAGAGCTCGGTTCTTGGCGATTTTTGAGGGGTTTTTACACAATTCGATTGGGTAAGTGTTATTCAACTAGAATTAAATATATTTCATGATTTTATCTTTATTTTCTTCATTTAATTTGTGTTTTTAGTTGAGAAAATGTTGGTTTTGAAAGAAAACTTCTAAAACGAAAAATCGTGATTTGAGGGATCAAATGATATTGAAATTTGATAAATTTTGTATGGTGGAACTCGTATCGGGATGGGTATTCGGATTTTGTAAAATTTGACGGGTTCCAAGGTGCGGGCCCGGGGGTCGACTTTTTGGTAGATTTTTATATTTTTGTAAAGATTGAAACTTTATTATTCGGAATAGTTCCTTATACGTTTTATGTGTATTTTGAAGTTGTTTCAGTTGCTTTTGAGCCGTTCGGAGGTCTTTTCGCCCGAGAAGTCCATTTTAGAGTATCAGGTTGTTGTCTTTGAGGTAAGTATCTTGTCTAACCTTGTGTGAGGGAAACTACCCCTTAGGATTTGAGTCTTTTATGATGATTGTAGCCCGTGTACGCGAGGTGGCGAGTGCGTACTCGGACATATTTGTAGAAGGTTGGCCCGTTAGGATTCCTAGGTCCTTATACTTTTTGTGTCTGAAGTTGTAATTACTATGACTGTGTTCTTGATTGCTAATTTCATCTTTTCCTGCTTAAATTAGAATTTCTTGCTTTTAGATTCCTTTGTTGTTTATTTGATCTTAATTGACTTAGCTGAAGTTTTTACCTCTTCTATCATTATGCTATATGTTTCTTCATAAACTGCCTACTTAGCTAAAATTTGTATTATCTCACCTTGTAATTGTTTAGTAGTATTGGAGTATTTATATGTTGGTGTCAAGCATGCCCATGGGGCGTATATTATGAGTGATATGATATTTCATTAAGCACTACTTAGGCTTAACTTGATGATTATACATGTTGATGGTATTTTCTTGGCATTTCCTATTGTGGAGCATTGATTCAAGTTGGGATTTATTCCGTTAAGCTAGTTAATTAAGTAAGATTGGTTATACTTGTTTACCCTTGCCGGGATGATATTGTTTTCATTGTTGACTCCCTTGCCGGGTCAGTATGGTCTCTATTATTGTTCATGCTGTTGATGATATTGTTTTCATTGTTGACTCCCTTGCCGGGTCAGTATGGTCTCTATTATTGTTCATGCTGTTGATGATATTGTTTTCATTGTTGACTCCCTTGCCGGGATAGTATGGTTTTTATTGTTGTTTATGTTGTTGATCCCCTTGTCGGAATGCTATCATTTCATTTGTTTGGGTTAGAAAGAGTGTAAAGCACGAAGGGTGATGTCGTGCCATTTCATTTACATTATCATGTGAGGAAAGAGTGTAAAGCACGAAGGGCGATGTCGTGCCATTGTTTATATTCATTTGTTTGTGTGAGGAAAAAGTGTAAAGCACGAAGGGTGATGTCTTTCCATTGTTTATATTCATTTGTTTGTGTGAGGAAAAAGTGTAAAAGCACGAAGGTTGATGTCGTGCCATATTATTGAAATTAAAAGCACGAAGGGTGATGTCGTGCCATATTATTGAGAGTAAAAGCACGAAGGGTGATGCCGTGCGTGGTACTGTGAGTGAGTGCTAATGCACGAAGGTTGATGTCGTGCCATTTATTGTGAGTTCATGGCATGAAGGGTGTTTCCGAGCGGGTGAGGACGAGGGACATGCATTATTATGTGTTATATGTTTCCCCGTGTATACATTGTGCCTTTACTTTGAGCTGTTATTGTTATACTTACATATTTGGTGTGACTTATTGTTATTGTCATGTACTTGAATTTTATCTCAATTGTTGTTACACTGTCCATGTATTTTACTTGCTTAATTTACTTAATTTACGTGCCGTATCTATCGATTTCTATGGGAAGGACGAGAGTAAAAGCAAGAAGGGTGATGTCGTGCACTTGTTTTATTGGAAGTTAAGTTCGAAATACATTTATTGGGAAAGTATATTTTAAAAATGCGTATCTTGAAAAAAATTACATTTAAAGACTTTCCTTTTGTAGAGTATATATATGTATTCGGAGAAAGTCCCTTTCAAAAGAAGTTTTCTATAAAAAAAAAGGATTATACTTTAAAATTTTTCAATACAAATTTATGGGTGAAGGGATTACCTTCGAACAATTTATTAAATTGTTGGGGTTGTTAGCTAAGGTCTGAGGTGCAGATTATCGCAGCGCTGAGTTACTACTTGTTCTTACTATATTCTGGGTTTCGATTTTTGGTTGTGTTCCCGTTCATCCTTCTGTGTAATATTATGACATTCCGTCGATTTATTGTTGTTTTTCCTCCCGCATTGCATTGTTATGTAATTAATTATATTTTGTAATCTTTATGCAGATGTCATATTCCGTCATTTTCTATATTTATGCATGTTCGTTTTATTAGACCAGTGGATGTCTTGACTAGTCCTCGTCACTACTTCACCGAGGTTAGTCTTGATACTTACTGGGCACCACTGTGGTGTGCTCATACTACTGTTCTGCACATTTTTGTGTAGATTCCAGTTTTTCGCATCGCCGACCGAGTGATTCTTAGCAGTGCGGTTTCTCTAGTGGAGACTCAAGGTAAAACTGCTTTAGCGTTCGCGGTTTCGGAGTCGCCTTCTTATATTTTGTTCATACACTATTGTACTTATTCCGAACAGTGGTAATTAGAGATTTTAGTGTAAATTCCTTAAAGATTATGACTTGTACTCACCGGATTTTGGGAAGATGTTCAAAGCATAGATAGTTATTTCAAAAAGTATTTAAAAGATTAATATTATGATTTATGTTTATTTAATATTAGGCTTACCTAGTCCTTAAGGTCACGATATCCAACGGAGGAAAAAATTGGTTCGTGACATGTACCTTGGGATTATGTTGTTGAGGCTAGAAGAAAGTAAAAGTCAAAGATGGAAGAACCCGGCGGCTGCAAGGAATGACCGGAACATGAATGGTTTATACACTTGAACATTTAGGAGAAACCAGTAAGCAAGCTTCTAACAAACCACCCGTTATTGAGACTGGTCCAGATGACCTCTGGAGGAAGGAACAGGGAAGGGAGTATCCTGTTGTTGATCACATGAATAAGACTCCCGCCCAGATATCCATCTTGTCATTGCTGCAAAATTCTGAAGCTCACAGGAATGCTCTAATGAAGGTATTAAATGAAGCATATGTGCCCAACAACATTAGAAGCGGAGAAATGGCCAATATGGTGGGACAAGTGTTGTTAAGCTATAAGATCACCTTCCATGGAGACGAATTGTCACCTGAAGGGTTAAGTCATAACAGAGCGCTACACATCACAGTGCAATGTGAAGATAAATTAATCGTTAGAGTTTTGATAGATGGAGGATCCAGCCTCAACATTTGCCCGTTGACAACTCTAAAGACGTTGGGCAAGGTCTTACATGAGATACGAGCAGGGACTATGAATGTGAAAGCGTTCGATGGGTCTCAAAGGGACACGATTGGAGAAACTAACCTATGCTTGTAAATGGGTCCTACCTGGTTCGATGTTGAATTCCAAGTTCTAGACATATCCGCCTCCTACAATCTATTACTGGGACGGCCTTGGATACACGCCACTGGAGCTGTCGTATCCACTTTTCACTAAGCGGTAAAATTTGAGTGGAACCATCAAAAAGTGATCATCCATGGAGATGGGAGCAACACCATTTACATCAGTCAGACTATTCTGAAGGTAGAAAATAGAAGAATGTTAGGTGGAGAAACCTACCATCACATCGAGCGTGTTAACGCAATTGAAAATGATAAATGGGGGAGTAGCAAAATAGATAGTATACTAGCATGGGCAGGGTATGAACCTGGTAAGGGGCTTGGTAAAATGCTTCAAGGTATCTCCAAACCACTACAGCTGAAGCGCCATGGACAACCTTCGGACTCGGATATCAGTATACCTGGCAGGAATATCAGAATTGGTCTCCACCATGGCGTGGCCCGTACTACCCTCTTGAGCAACCCGTGCCTCACTTGAGTCAGACCTTCCATCAGGCCGATATCATATGGGGATCAGAGGAAGAAGAAGCATTGGCAGCATTGAGGAATTTGTTCTTGGAAGATGATGATATGGACTGTTGTGTGATCGTCGATGAGGAGGAGGACATCCAAGTTGTGGAGAGAAGAGCATTCCTGAAGAACTGGATTGTTAGACCATCAAGGGCTCGAGAGTCCCGGGGTAGCAAGGTTGAATAACATTGTTTACTTTTCTAAAAAAATGATTTCCACTTTTGCATTTTTTTCTTTTTTCTTAAATAATATTTTTCAATGTTCCAAAAACATTATTTGGGTTATTGAAAATCATTTGTTTGACATTTTAAATGCCTTGATGTTTTATTATTACTATTTTTCCTTAATATCTTTATCCCTACAACGTTACTATTTCTTATCTTGATGAACCAATGACAGTTACATGTAATGAGACAACGCAACAAAAGGACAGTGATTTAGAATAAATAGAAGAAGAGGATGTAATACATTAAGAAATCATCAGAGAAGTAGAGAGAACAAGCCCAAGTCCAACCTGGACAAGACCGAGATAGTCAACTTGGGAGATTTCGAAACTGATTGAACTACGCTCGACCTGATTTCGTTTAATAGGGGATACGTAGGCAGCCCTGTGGGTTCGGTCACAATTCAATAAAATTTCTATTATTGTCCACAATCAGAAACTGGGGCAGAATTTTGAGGAGGACCCTCAAAATTTCGAAGCAAGTTCAGCCAATTACGTACAGAGCATTCAGAAAAGTCATCTAGTTAATTGGGACAGAATTTTGAGGAAGACCCTCAAAATTCTACGGCAAAAGAAGTCGTAATGTCTCTGATTATGTCACAGTTACAGGTTCGTCTAACTAATTTCTAAATTATATACTACTATGTCTTTTGAAAATTATGCACGCATACTTTTGAAAAAGGAAACTTTGCTTTAGCAAATGCTACCCTAATAGTTTGAACATGATCTTCCAATAGAGCGGAGCAAATCGGACAAGCAAAGGCACGAACCAACCTCCCCCGAAAAACTCACAAATTTTTCTTTGCATGCAGGACTATATCACCATGACAAACACCGTCGTAACGATGCAATCGCTATGCATAAAACACATTGTCAACTAAGAATACTGCACTCTGACTCTTCTCTTTACATGGGACTAAACATTGTCCCAAACTTTGCATGAGACTAAGCCCTGTCTCAACACCTGTATGAGGCTAAGCCCTGCCTCCCTATTTGCATAAGGTTAAGCACTGCCTTCTTCTTGCATGAGACTAAGCCATGTCTCAAACCATTTGCATGAGTCTAAGCCCTGCCTCCTATTTGCGTAAGGCTGAGCACTGCCTTCTCTTTGCGTAGGACTAAGCACTGTCCCGAATCTTGCATGAGACTATGTTTACATCTTCAGGTTATAATTGCAATAACTTTGCAATAATAGCCCAGGTGTGCATAATTACTTTATTTTTACACGAAAATAATTTTTTATATTTTATAATATTAAATAATTTTTTAAATCATTTTCATACATAAATAGCATTTTCATAATTTATTAATTATTTTTATAAAGTATCTTGTTAAACTAAATGGGTATTTAACATATAGCCTCTTTTGTGAATTTTTTTTGGACCTTAGCCCAATAACTACCCCAGCCCAATACCCTAACCTTACCCAATACCCATAACACAAACCCAATAACTCAATTGTTATAACCCGCCCCAACCCTAGATTTAATCCTGGTCGTTGATTTCAGAAGATCAACGGTCCAGAAGAATCTTTCCATTTTTAATTAACCAAACGACCTAAACCCTACTCACTTTTCCAAATCTGCCACCTTGAAACCCCTTCCTTCCTCTCTTCTCTCTCACCCTCCTTCTAACCCTAGTCTTCTGTCACTGAAACCCTTTTGATCCATGGGTTATTTCTTCAATCTCAGGCCCTATCCGGCCTCTTATCTCGGCTGGTTGTTCGATTTTCATGTTACTTAAGGATAATCTCAAGAAGCTCGAGCCAGATTTGGTTCAAATCTCTCATGTCCTCAATTAATCTGTCTGTATTCACCCCCATGTATGTGAGTATTATCAATTTTTGTGTTTTATGGCTTCAAATCTCTGGTTTAAACCAGATTTTCCACCTCTATTTATTTTTTGTATAAACCTAACTATTTCTGGCCAAATCAGCTCAGACCTCTTTAGATCTAAAGCGGTTTGAGTTCGTTTGGTATTTTCCCTTATTTTTACTACTATTTTTAACCGATTAAATTTTTCCCTAAAACCTAAGGTTTCATTTTTTCGAGAGGTTTCTGAAAAAATGTTTAAAACGTTTAAATGTTCAACTCTGGTTTTCTTCTTTACTGTTTGACTGATTTCTTTTACTTGAGTTTCATCTCTATGTCTTTACACCTTAGAGTTTTTCATTATTTGACTGTTGGTTATAATGTTTTGCTCGTTTATTGTGGCTCTATCAATTAAAGTGATTAGCTTATTTACTTGCTTAAGTAGGGTTCAAAAATTGTGATTTCCTTTTAAAACTGATATCTCCTTGACAAATTTTCACCTATTCTTTCCTTATGTGTGATTCCTAATTGGTACTACTTGCCTTAATTCTCTTGCTAGCCTGATTTCTGTGCTTTGATTACTCGAACCGACCTATAAGTGATCTCTGGATTTACTACTTACCTTATTTAGCCTCAATCTTGTCTATTGATTTATTCCGTGAAAGATGCTCCTTAAATTAAGTTACACTTACTGTTAATTGACTCTTATTAACCCTAATTGATTGATTGATTGATTGGTTTTGCATACCTTACCTTATTTGGTTTTACTCTACTATATGCTATAAAAACCTTTCACTATTCTGATTTTAACACACAAGCTCACGCTTACAGACTTACACTCACACTTACACACTCTCACACTTCCTTCACTTCACAACTTAAAAGGCTCTCTGTTTTTCCTAAAAGAACTCTCTTTGTGTTGCTACTCTGGTTTCTGCATTGTTTAGCCGGCTGGAAGCCAAGGCTAAGCTCTTTGGATCCAAATTGTTATTACATTCCTGTTTACTTTCTTCCTAACTGGTATGTGTTAACTTCTGTTAACCTATTTCTATTCTATATGTTATGTGATTGGTTTGTTTCAACCTCAACCTGCTTCTGTTTGATACATGATTCTTGTCTGTTTCTTTCTCAACTGCAATATCTTAATTCTTGTTATCTTGTTCTGTTCTGCATGTTTATTTCAACCTTAGCATGTTTCTGCCTGATTTATGATGCTTGTTTGCCTCTCTCTGAAACTAGTATGCTCTAGTTCCTACTACCCTATCATGTTCTATGTGTTTGTTTGGTTAGTCATCTCAAACTTCAGCATGTTTTCTGTTTAATACATGCCTATATGATTTCACATTGTGACAAAGATAATTAGGTTATATTTAATAATGTGAAACTTTGTATAATCAGTTGTATGTTCCCTTCCCTGCAACCATGTGTAGCCAAGTATGTTTGTTAATTTAAGTTCCCTTGCTCTTTGTTAATCACTTTGAATACTGGTATGAGTATTTAGTTGAATAAGTACTAATATGTTTAGACCATGTGCTCTGTTTATTTCTTGGCCCAGCTCTGTTTGCTACCATGTAGTCTGAACTTATTTGCTTCTAAAAATCATATTGTTTTCTAAAATTGTCCCCCTTACCCTCTATATACTGGTTTTCAAATTTCTACTCTTAGTTATCTAGGTTCCTATCACCCCAAATGTGAGCACTTACAAGGGTCATTGAGACTCCTCCGAACTCTGACACATTGGGGCTGGTCTTCCAATATTTTATGAACTATTTTCTAAGTGAGGTTCTGGTGTGAGCATTTTCCGGGGTCCCTGAGGCCCTTGGGAACTTTGACACATTAGAAACCTAATTTTATGTGCCATGGATGGATCCCATTATGCTTTAGACTTGCTTTTCTTGAAGGCTTGGTTTCCAGGTTAATATTGGGCCGGCTAAGGCTCCCTATAATATAATAGATTGTATTATGCAATTCATTCATATTGGGATGTAATAATGTAATAATGTAATAATCTTTGTAATAACAGATCTGGGGTTATTAGTAAAAGTTGGGGTTTTTTATTATATCTTTGTTCAAAACTCGGGTAGAAATCCTGCCTATAGGGTTATTGTGTTGATTGTGTGAGTGTTATTAATCGTTTAGAAATTCTGCCTATATGATATTTTTTTCTTGACTGTTTGTGATCATGCATATTAGAGACACTGTCTATAGGTCTTTTTGGTAATTCTTCATTAGAATCAATGTTCTTAGGATCTATACATATTTCCAATCTCAATGTGCATTAGTGGTCATGTATATATGATTCTATTTGTTTGAGCTAATAAACTTTCCTGGCAATTTGTTTTAAAAGGTATACACAATGTGATTAATAGATATCATGCTTATAGGAAATAAAAATTAGTTTCAACTTAGATACCATTCCGACATAAATAAAAGAAATCAGTTTCAAAACCTAGAAATCATGTTTATAGGATTTAAACTAATAGATATCATGCCTATAGGGTAAATCAGTTGTAAGTTTAGGAATCATGCTTTTAACCAGTTTCAACACTTAGAAATCATGCCTATAGGAGTTAACTAATTCTGCAAAAGTAGAAAGCATGCATATAGGATCTAAAGAGATAAAAACATGTCTGTTAAAATCAGTACCTCATTGTTATAGGTCTATAATTAACAATTGTAGATACCATGCCTATAGGATTCTGTTCTGGTTATCACTTAAGAAAACTTATAGGTTTATTAAGAATTCTAGGCCTAAAATTGTGATCTCTTGCTGCTTGAAATTTGCCCAGATTCAGAACTTAACCAAAATCAGTAGACAAATTGATAGGTCCCGATGCTCGCCTTAAACAAACTGCTTCTCTACATGTTGTTCCTGCTCATCTTGATATCCTGCCTATAGAATCCTAAATTAATGAAATTTGCTGAGTGAACTGTGTGCATTTGTTGACTATTTGTGGAGGTTAACATGAGCCTTTAGTTGTTCTTCTGTGACAGTCCTATTTGAATTTTGTGTTTCCCGTAGTTTTTTCTCATTTTAAGCAACCTAGGTCAGTCTAGAACCACCTTAAATAGAGATCCTAAACACCTCCAGGACCATATGAAAGGGACAGGTAGTGCACGCATAAGGCACGAGTTAGAAGCTACTAGAACACTTAAGTAACAACTGAAAGATAGTAATTGGGTAGTAAAGGAGATGATGACATGTGCTCTAATACTATGTGTAGCACCCCAACTTGGGGAAAGCGACCAAGTATTTCATGGAAATAATCATATAGGCTAAAAAATTTAGGACCCCTTTATTCCTGTTTTAAAATAATAGTTGTCTAAGTTGCTTTATTTTCCTTTAAAGACTAATTCGCTTAATTAAGTTTGGTTGGGACCCATCGTTGTGGACCTCGAGGGGTGCCTAACGCCTTCCCCTCAAGGTAATTTCGAGCCCTTACCCGATCTCTGGTGATGCAAACTAGTTTCATGAGTTAATTACTCTAGGTGCCCTAATGCACCTTAATCCGTTAGGTGACGACTCCTCAAATACTATATCTCATCCTAAGAAGGGAGTTGTCTCAAAAATGTCGAAACTCGATTTCGCGAGAAAAAAAGGGGCGCGACAATCTCAAAACTTTCTTCGGAAGTATTGAAAGGTCGTTTTTGTGCTATTTCGATTTTAGAAATAAGGTCATTTTGCGAATTTAGCAATAAATTGTTTTTGAGTTAGATAGTGGTCATTTTTTGAAAATATACCTCCTCGATTATTTCGCTTTTCTCAATATGAGTTTAGCTGCAAAAATTTTCTAAACTACGCCATGATCTGATTTATGCGGCGACATGATTTATAGGGAACTCTCAAAGGATTCGATCGAAATATTTTTCGACGACTAAAATGAGGGATAAAAATAAGGCAAGTGAAAAGAAAGGCAAAAGGAAAAAAATAAGGAAAAATGAAGAAAAATAAGAGCAACAATAAGTCTATAAGCTGGAATGAAACATGAAGCCCTATGAGCTCCTTCTAGATACGAAAAATATAGTTAGGTGCATGGAATACAATGCATGGTTATGACTTTCAAATGTTAACCCTAACATGTTTATTATCCCTTGACTAGTAACTTTAAGGTGGTTGGTTTGTGGAGAAACGAGACATACTTTATCATATCCAAGGGAAAAATACTGATGTCTAACGATGATGGAACTGAGTCATTAATGATGACCCCCAGAGTCAGTTGGTTGAACAAGATTCAGGGTCACTTAAGGAAATAAGGAGGCTGAAATAACAATTGGTCAATGTGTATCGCGCCTGTGTAACTGGTCAATCGCCGCCTTAGGGTCCCTCAGAAGGGATATCCATTGTACCTCTTTGCAACTCAACATCTACCCCCCTGCAATGAGCGATCATATTTTGGCCCAAGGGTATGTGCCAAATTACGAATTTTTCGTCATCCCTGGTACCTCTAATTTGTGACTTCCGGTCGTACCAATTAGGAATACTCCTTTTGTTGTATTTGCCGCTGCAGTATATACAACCCCGCCACAACCTCCTGTGACCAGGACTAATAACGAGCTACCTTCTAATAATTATGATGGTTCATACTACTCTCCAGAGATGGCTTTCAAGATCTCAACCCCACATAATTAGACCCCTGAGTAGGAGTCACCCGTAGAGAATGAAAGGGCTATCAAAATGGGGAGAGAAAAATGAGATGGCTAGGAAAGTAAAAATTTTGGAAAGCTCTAAGAAATATGTAGGGTACAGGGGTACAACAAATGTGTCTTACAAAAGTTTGTATTTATTCCCCGACGTCCAGCTACCTGTGGAATTAAAGATGCCAAAGTTTGAAGTATACAATGGGCACAGGGATTCAGTAGCTCATTTGAGAAGCTATTGCACCAAGATGAGCGGGACTGGCGGGAAAAATAAATTGTTGATGGCTTACTTAGTCAGAGCTTGAATGGATCAACCTCAGAGTGGGACACCAGTCAAGATGCTGAAAAATGGTATACATGGGATGACATGACACATGCTTTTGTCTGCAATTTTCAATACAATTTGAACATTGTTTCAGATCGTGCCTCCTTATCCAAGATGACGAAGAACCCCAGCGAAAGTTTTCGAGAATATGGGATTTGGTTTAGATAGCAAGTTGATTGAGTTAATTCACCAATGTAGGAAAGTGAACTGGTTGATTATTTCCTCCAAGCTCAAGATCCTACACTTCAGCCACTTGTTCACAGCTATGTCCAGACCTTTCAATGATGTGGTGAAAATGAGAGAGTTGGTAGAAGAAAGAATCAAATCAAGTAAGATCCTCAGTTACTCTACTTTAAAGGCTACTACACAAGCAATTCATAATGGGTCAGGTAGATTTGCAAATCGGAGGAAGAAAGAAGATGAGACCATGATGGCATCAGGGTCGAGAAGAGGTCCAAGGGAAGCCTCTATACAATACGGGAAGCCTCATCAGGTTTCCTATGGTTCTTATCATCAATAATATCCATCTCAAGATCCTCAATACTCAGTCGCTCTGCTGTATGCAGTATTCAATGCTCAATCATATGTCAGACCACCCAATAACCAACAAATGCGAGCTTCAGCTCCAAGAAACTCTCATCCGTAACAAAAAACCTTTCAACCACCCTACGATTCTCGTCCCAAACAAAGGGTCACTTTCATGCCCATTAGGGAGTCACACAGGTTTATTTCATAAACTGAAGTTGTACAAAATGATCACTGCAATTGCTCCAATTTGTGTTAATCCAAATTCAAGGATCTTTGATATTTCCACATGATGTGAATATCATTTCAATGTCCAAGGGAATAACAGAGAGGATTGTCCGACTTTGAAGGAGGCAATAGAGGAAATGATTCAAGAAAAAAAGAATTATAGTGCAAGAGGGTATTGTTTCAAATGTCACCGACAACCTTTTGTTGAAACATGACAATGTGCATTTAATTGAAATGATATATGAAGATAAAAAGTACGACGCTTCTTCAAAATCTTTTGGTAAATTAGCTGCTATGAAATCTCAAATATCGTCGGTCATGAATTTAGCAGACAGTGATGGGAACAAGTTGAATCCAATTAGAATGGTTGAAGACCCCAGTGATGTTAAGGAAAAAATATGTGGCTAAAATTTCAAGCTAAGTAATTGGAAGGTCACTCCTCTCCTCACTAGAAAGGATCTTTGGTAGCTTGTTTTGTCGTCATTTCTGCTATATTGGTTATTTCGGGGCTGTAATATGAATTTTGCTTTGTTTGTTTTTAAAGAGTCAAATATTTATATCATGTTATTATATTTGATTGTGAGTCTTGATTAACATGTTTTATTGATATTTGTATTTTTTGGGTTATCTCAAGGTCGTAACCCAGATTTTAGTTTGTTTGTCCTTTCATCAAGTCTTTCAATCCTTTAATCAATGAATGTAATTTTTTTTCTTATTCATTCTCACTTCATGTCATTTTAATTCATTGTGTTTAGTTCTTCTTGCATATATAGTTCTTTTCCCGCTATTTTTAGTGACGTAACATGCATGCGAAACTTTCCGCCAAATTTTAGAAAGTTCGCCCAATTTTGATTTGAAATTGAGGGAAAGACAACAGAAAGATAAGGGTTGAAACACTTTGATAATAATCTTAATCCAAGTTTACATGGAACCAAAATGGTCATATCCATAGAGTTAAAGATTCTTATCTCAAAATCATTATGAAAATCAGGCATAACGATGTGGAATGAGTTGAAACTGGGTTGAAACTTTTGACACTCGAGGATGTAAAATGATTTTAGACCAAAACAGTTCATGAGCAAATCATATCAAGAATGATGGTCCAAATTTACAGCAAGAAGAAGTGTCTGAGATAGTTTCAAATGGATCAGTTAGACAAAGGCTCGAGAAAATAAAGTAGACAAAGGCCTTTTATTTTTAAGAAGGTATTACTCACTGAGCTTTACATTTGGCAAGATCGAAAATAATGCATGCCTATCATTGTCGGAGCTGTAAAGATATGGCATGTTTGGAATTCTTGAGGCCGGGAGGCCCTTTTTTTACTACCCAAATACTTTATATCCTTTGTCATCCCTTTCGAGCCTGTTTTATTTTTTTTTTACCCCCATCTTTTGGAATCGAGTATAGAGTTAAAGTCCAAAAAAAGGTTCATACCACCAAAATTTACAAACTAGGGGGACTTTAGAACATTCAAGTCGAAAAGAAAAAAAGATTCATAAAAATTCACAAAAAAAAAAAAGAAGAAAAAAAGAAGAAGAAAAATCCCAATATAGGCAAAAACAACAAATCTTTTTTATCAGGTTTGAATAACGTTTGAGCTGATTCCTTTAAAGGAAACGTAGGCAGATCTACACTAGGGGTCGGTCCAACCAAATAAAAAATAAAATTTTCCTGTATCTGAAACTGTGGCAGAAGTTTTTTTAAAATTTTTTCTATAAAGAATTGATTCCAAGAGATGTAAGTCTACAATCCATCATCTTGAGTCTATTTTAAGCCTTCATGCGACCCTTTCTTTATAGCCCTATCCAAAAGCCTTCCAAATGAAGACCTCTTTATTAGTCTTTAAGAATGCCAAGGGAAGAACGCTATGAGTAACGGTTGTCACATGACACCGAACGATGACAAGTTTCTCGCTCAAAAAAGGGAAGAAAAAAAAAGACGATGAATGAAAATGAGAGAGTCTTATTGGTGAAAAACTTCAGCATTGTAAGGCAATGATAAGTACAGACAAATAGATAAGAAGGTCGATTGGTGAAAACGTTTCTGGGCACCGCGGGTCGAAGGTGAGCTGTGAGTTTGATGAAATTATTGGCTCAAAGAGAACCGATTTTGAAGACGAAAAGAACAACAAGAAGAAATGGTAGATTGATTAGATAGATTTGGTCTCTCGGTCCAAAATTCATATCATGATCATTAAAGTTGGCTACCACATTCAAAGGAGCCCCTTCTTTCTTTCCCCTAAAGGGGCTTTTTCAGTTAAATATTATTCCTTCTCACTTATAAATCACGTCATTGTGTCCATTTGTATTCTTATTTTGAGTTAACAAACGAAGAATGATTTCAATATCTGCTACCAACTTTCTAATTGTACAATTCAAGTTCTACCCTAGCACATCAAAGAGGATATAATATAAGAAGCAACATGCACAATAAGTTGTTGAAGTTAGTTCATGCAAACGGGAGTTCCAAAGAAAAGTTTAAAGGTCTATTTGGTTAGAAGCCAAAAAAAAGGGCCACTAAATTGGTCACCGTTTCCCAGAAGTGCAAAACAAAGAAGGTAAGGCATACACAACAGGTATGAAGGCACAAATATATGTGATTTTCTTGTGATAAATAGACTTGAAAAGCCTAACAAAGCATTTCAAAGAAATCAGAAAGAGTCACCTGAGAAAAACTTACCTCAGGGGTAAAAGATCATAGATCTACATACCTAAAAACTAGTGTTGGGTATGAGACAATCAAGTTTAATCCCGAGAGGAAATGCCTCCCAAAGGAATCCTCTGCTTTGTAGACAAGGTCAGCGACGCCATGAACATCCGGGTATGAAACAATGGGGGCCGACATTGGAAAGACAAAGTTTCTGAAAAAGCGGTACAAAGCCTCCATGCCATTTGGTATCATACTGACAAAATCATTTCTCTGATAGCGGGGTGGCCACAGATTCAAACTATTCAGGGCATTCAATGATAAAAGACCCAAGAATGCTAAAAATCCAAGAAATTCAAGAAGCGAAGAATCTATTCAAGATTAGGATTTCTTTTTCTTAAAGATTATGATTTTTTATTTCTTATTTTTTAGTAATTTAATTCTTATTTTAGTAGGATTATATTTGTAGTTCTAGTCAAACTAGGATTGTTAGTTTGTATCACATTCTAGAATTCTTTTTCCTATTTTAGTTAGGATAGGTTTTCTTAGCCTCATTCTTATTCTAGTTTAATTAGGATTAGTTTTCCTTAAACTCATCAATTTTACTCATTATAAGGCCTATTTAAAGAGCTCAATATGCTGAAAATAAAGAGGTGTGATTAGTTTTTCTAAGCTCTTGCTTCAAAAATGTGATTTAGTTTTTATTTCATTGCTCTTCCTTTATTCAACACTTGTTGGAATCTTGCAGGATTGATGACTTGGTTAAGGTTTATTTCCATCTTACATTCTTCTAACGTGAGTTTGAAGAACGCCTTCTCTAGTTTTGTGAAAAACTTTAGCAGGGTGCTTATATTTTTCTCTATTCTTTGTGATTGAGAGGTGCAAAACCTGAAAGTACATCAATTTGTTATCAGAGCATAGGTTCCAAGTTCGAATTCTTGACTTGCTATCTTATTCATCGTGTCACCAAACAAGAAAATAGCAAACTCGTGATCCTCTTCAATTGATCTTCAATTAGAAATTCAGAAATTAAGAACTACATTCCTTGAACGAGAAAATGAAGAAATTAAATTGCAGCTAAATAACTTGACGGAATCAATAAGGCATCTGACTGAATTGGTTGAAGGTTTGGTGATTCAATCACAACATAACATACCAGTGCTATTGTCACGTCTACTACTTCGGTATCCACTAATTAAACCGAATAGAACAAGATATATTGAGAAAGTTTAAGAGGTTGAAGCTGACTAAGAAATGAGAGTACCAATGCGCTATGCCTAATTTGATAAATACTCAGATAATCGAGGGAGTGAAGAGGACAAAACTGATGAAGACCAATATCAAAGAGACAAGGAACATGCATTGGATCCACAAGTTGAGGATTTACCATAAACTTTGATGATCTATTGGAGTATCCAGTCATGTGTGTAACTGACTTTCCTCCTTTAAGAGATTCTCAACACAATATTGACCTGATTGTTGGCTTTATCAACCCAAACAAGTCATCATATTGCGTTAATCCTTAAGTCCATAAAAATATGCATAGACAAGAGGAAGAATTACCTAAAAAGGAGTGAACAATGAAGAGTTTAAGGTATATTAAAGAAACAAGATATCTTCACCTCATAAATATATATGGCCATCGTCAAAGTGATTGTTGGTGTAAAGCCATAACAATTTATGCATATCCAAGAAGATAATTGATCTCCATAATTAATTCAAAGCTAGACATGGAGCTGGCTAAGTTTCATGAAGTTCTAACACCAATAACTTCATATCGTCAGTTGAAGTTTGCAGTCAATATAAAAATATTATATGGAGAAGGCATGGTAGAAAGTTAAAACTTAGAAAGTGGGATTTTGTTCGACCACATGCTAAGTTTTTTTACAACGTGAAGAAGCTCTATGATAAGCTAGCAAAATGTAACTTGAAACCTGGTGAACATTGGGTCCTCATTCTTTATTATAGCAAATCTTGCGCCATTTATGGAAGCTGTTAGACTCGAGGATGAGTTTTTTTCAACCAGGGAAGAATGATGCAACATCAAGAATGCTAAAAATCTTAGAAATTAAAGAAGAAAAGAATCCATTCAAGATTAGGACTTCTTTTCCTTCAAGATTAGAATTTGTTATTTCTTATTTTCTAGTAATTTAATTCTTGTTTTAGTAGGACTATATTTGTAGTTCTAGTCAAACTAAGATTGTTAGTTGTTATCCCATTCTTACTAGAATTCTTTTTCTTATTTTAGTTAGGATATGTTTTCTTAGCCTTATTTTTATTCTACTTTAATTAAGATTAGTTTTTCTTAACCTTATAAATTTTACTCATTGTAAGGCCTATTTAAAGGGATCAATATGCTGAAAATAAAGAGGGGTGATTAGTTTTTCTAAGCTCTTGCTTTAAAAAACGTAATTTACTTTTTATTTCATTATTCTTCCTTTATTCAACGCTTCTTGCAATCTTGCGGGAATAAATACATGTGAGTAAGGTTTCTTTTCATCTTATGTTGGGTGCTTTGTTCTTCTCTATTCTTTGTGCGTGAGAGGTGCAAAACCTTGAAAGTACATCATTCAAGGCCACAAACCGACCACCACTGTTAAACTTACCAATCTTTCTTTGTTTGAAATGGGAAAATAATAGCGATGAAAACAACTAGGCAAGAGTTGAACATCGTTTAAAAGGGATTTTCTCAAACTTTTTGCCTTCTCCTCATTATAAAAAATAAAAGAAAAAAAATCATAATCAACATCATTATGTTAGTACCTTACCTCTTTTCAGCACAAGGCACAAACACCCTCGTTACATTTTTGGTCATAAGGCACAAATTTAGGGTACAAACACCCTGTCCCTTTTTAGCACAGGGCACAAACACCCTCGTTACTTCTTGACTTTAGGGAACAAATAGCATAGTGGCATTTTTAGGGCATAAATACCCTATCCCTTTTCACGCCCTCGTTGCTTCTTGACCTTAGGGCACAAATACCTTAGTGGCATTTTTAGGGCACAAATACCCTATCCCTTTTTAGCACAGGGCACAAACAACTTTGTCGGTTTTTGACCCTAGGACAAAATTATCTTAGCGACATTTTTAGGGCACAAACACTTTCGTTGCATTTGACCCTAGGGGCATAAACGCCTTAGTGGCATTTTTTGGCACAAACACCCCATCATTTTTAGCACAGTGCACAAATACTCTCGTCGCTTTTTAATTGTGGGGAACAAACACCTTAGTGGTATTTTTAGGACACAAACACCTTATCCCTTTTTAGCACAAGGCATAAACACCTTCTTACAACATCGTTGATATTAGTAAAACACAAATAAAACAATAACTAGCGAAATGTACTACCAATAATGCAAAGGCAATATTAGAGTCCAGAACAAAATAGCCGCCTGGGCTTTTGGGTCCACTTTAAGAGATTCATATTTAATTATTTATTCAAAAAACAGAAAAACACAAAGGACAAATTTAAAACACTCAAGTGGGAAGAACCAGGAACCTCGAGTAGAAAAATATCCACGTATCGACTAAACATGTAGGCTGTGAAACCAGCGGCGGACCCAAGATTTTAGATAAGCGAGTTTAATTTTAAAATTACATAATTGTAGTCGTAAAATATTAATTGTCAAGTGAGTTCAAATAAAATATTTATACAAAATTTATGTTGTTTTAATCGTAATTTATACATATATACAATATTATTTTTTGCTAAAATAAATTTAACTGAACCCGTTTGACTCAACGTAAATCCGCCACTGTGTGGGACCCACAGGTTTTCTTCAGGAAAAAACACAAGCAACTTATGTCGTCATTCCAACAACGAATCCTAGCTAAGACACCTTTGACCTTTTCCCTATGTCTTCCTTTATTTGTACACACAATCCCTCAACTTTCAGTATTTAGCTTTGACTCCGCAGGCAATAACTTGTCCCATTTTTTCGGAACACAAGAAAGTAGGAGACGAAGAGAAATATGAAAAGGGGAAAAAGCAAGGAGATGGATATAAATGCATTTTTCCAACTGACATTATTATCAAGATATAAATATCTCACCAATTAATTTTAGGCCTTACTAAGATTAAGACAATAAATTAGTTTTTAATTTATTTCGAGAGTCAGAAGGGAAGACTTGACATAACTGGTAACGTTGTTGTCATGTGATCAGGAGGTCAAAGGTTCAAACCGTGTGAACAGCCTCTTGTAGAAATGTAGGGTACGAAGGATGAGTACAATAGACCCTTGTGGTCTGGCTTTTCCCCGGAGAGCACAACGGGAACTTAATGCACCGGACCGCCCTTTACTTTATTTCGAGAGTCAAGCTTTTTAATTTTGACCGTGAATTCGGACATAAAATCTTTAAGTTTTTTAAAATAAAATTTATATATTTACAAACTACGTAGAAAGTATTGTGAGTCACAATAATCAATAATTCAAAATATATAAAAGGTCAAAGAAAAACTCATATAATAACAATAATAAATCCAGTGTAATTCTACGAGTGAGGTTTGAGGAGAATTGTGATTGTGTACACATACCGTACCGCTATCTTAATAAGGTAGAAAGACTGTTTGATAAACCCTCGGCACAACGAAGTATTCTAAGAGATTAATCGAACATTATTTACAAACAAGGGCGCCCCTTCCATAAAGCAAGTAAAACAACTATTTTAGGCCCCACATTTGTGGGGGACCCATTTATTGTTACACTTAATAGGTTATGTTTAAGTTTTTTAAAAAAGGTTTTGTATAGTGAAAATGTTTGATTTCTTTCTTTAACAATAACAAGATAGAGAAGAAGGATTTGCAACTGCTATGATTTCTGCCAAGAAAACTGCACTTGAAATGAATATCGAACCCGAATTTCGTAAGAAACGTATGATATATAAGAAGTAACAATTTGATGAGAATATTGATAATTAAATTTCAAAAGTTTTTGAAGAGTCCTTTGGAGTTGATTACTTTATACATAGTAGACAAGGCTATTTTTTCACTTAAAAATAGATTTGAACAATTCGAAACATATGAAAATAATTTTAGTATTCTATTTAACGGTAAAAATTAAGATCACTAGATGATAAAAATTTGAAAAAATATTGCCTTAATCTTGATTGTTCTTAAAGCATAATAATCAATTCGATATTGATGGTTTAGATTTATTTTTAGAATTAAAAATATTAATAAAAATAGTACAATTAGAAGATAACAGTTTAATTGATACACCCGGTCAAATAAATTTTTTTTATTCTTTTTCCAATGTCTATATTACTTATGGAATAATGTTAATAACTCTTATTTCCGTCGCTTCAGCGGAAATAAATTTTAAAAAATTTAAATTTATAAAACCTCACCTAAGAAAGACTTATTGGGAGCTAAAGATTATACGAAAATTATTAATAACTTTGTATCTAAGAACGGTAGAAAAATAGATCTCAAACAAATAAATAATTGTTTTTAAAAAAATAAAATTTAAGACCCCTCATAAAATTTAGCTTTAGGCCATAAAACTCTTCGGGCCGCCATTGTTTACAAAATGCATTTTACATCCCAACTTTTGTTAACTATCTCGTCAAACCAAAAGTAACACATATTGAAGTATTGGAGAAGAGGAGGGGATACAAATACAAACAAATTAAAAACTGTCAAAATTGCACGCATCTATCTTTTGTTGGATTGGTGCCTTTTGTTTTCTTTTCTAAAGGAGGACTAGAAGAATTAGCATTACCTTTTCCATCTTAGTTTGCCTACCGTTTAGAAGTAGAACGTAAAAGTCCACATCTTGGCTGTCTCATAGTCAATGGAGATCACTTCTATATCTTTCCTTCCTATTTTATTCTTTTTTATTCATATGATCCACAATTATTATCTTGAATATGTTTTCAGTGTCACATATTATATGGCGGCCACCCTATTATGTTTTTTAAGTGATAGATTGTCACGACCTCAAATCTTAAATCGGCCGTGATGACGCCTATCGTGGAACTAGGATAGCCAATAATCACATGTTCACAATTTCTTTCAAAATCCCAATCAAATTCCAAACATTTCATAAATATACAAAGTTTACTAAACAAAGTAGGCCAATAAACAGTGCCACCAACCCCAAAACCCGGAGCCAACAAGTCATGAGCATCTAAAAGAATAAGCTAAAATATACTATTATAATACAGAACCTCCGAATAAAAGCTAGATACAACAAGAAGGGAAAACAGAGATGCTGCGGACGCTGAGCAGCTACCTCTATATCCCGCAATCCGGCTCCACGCGGGATAAATGGCTAATGCTCGATATCTGCACCTGAATCTGCACACAGGAGTGCAGGGAGTAATGTGAGTACGCCAACTCAGTAGTAATAAAAATAAATCAAGTATAAGTGGCAAGAAAACACATAAAGTCAATGTCATCATATCACAATATACACAGCCTTACTTTCCAATAGTGTAAACATAGATACGCGAAATCATCATGCCATAACCCCGACCTCATAAAAGTCCTTTGAAAAATATTTATTTCATCAGATCCAAACCGAAAGATTTAGTATGAAAATGAAATGAATCATATAGAGGCCCCTCGGGCAAAACATATTTCATAAGTTCAGAATGAAAGTAGTAAAATCATAAGTAGCCCATCGGGCAACACATGTATCATAATCAGCCCCTCAAGCATGCCTCACAGTCACTCATAATCAGTCGTTCATCACCTCACATTTACTCAGCATCTCAGAGTCACTCATGCCTCCCAATCTCTCGTCACTCGGCACTCGACACTTTGTGCGCTCACTGGGGGGTGTGTACAGACTCCGGAGGGGCACCTTCAGCCCAAGCGCTAATATCACTCAGCACCTCACAATCAGGCCCTCGATCTCACTCAACAGAACCACTCAAAAGCCCCCTCGGGCGAATCAGTAAAACAGGGTACTCGACCCAAAACATCATTTTAAATCCCAAAGTGGTGTAAATCAGGCTGAGTTTCGAAAACGGTAAGCACAATGTGGCTGAGTGAAATCATCAACAAATAGTGAGGAAAAACAGCATTAAAAAGCCCCCAAGGGGTCTAAACAGATCGTCACGAGGCCCAAAACACGGCTTATAGTCCAAATATTTCAACAATCTTTAGAACATAATTTTACGTAAGGTTTTGGATAAAACATGCAACTCATTAGTTGCCGCGGAGAAGACCTAGTCCAATCCAAAAATCAGTATGCGCCACATACTCGTCATCCGACATGTGCGCCTTTCTAAAATCAGTGAGAAATATGTAGTCTGGGTTCCATACTCTCAGGACAAGATTTATAACCATTACTTACCTCTACCGAGCCACAACACTAGTCCGCAATGCTCTTGCCCTTCAAATTGCCTCTCGATTGTTCCGAATCTAGCCAAAACCAGTTTAACATCATCAATATATATCAAAGGAACACAACCCAATCGAAAACTATCAAATTATACAAGAATCTCTAAATTCGGCCAAAACCGAGCCCCGAGCCCCGAGCCCACGTCTCAGAATTCGATAAAATTTGCATCACTAGAATCCTCGTCCTCCCACGATTCTATACATACCAACAACACAAAAATCGAACCACAATTTCCCACTCAAATCCTCAAAAGAAAATTCCAATTCCCATGCACCCTTCTTCCCCAATTTTGAGTTTAATTCCAATAATTTTGTGGTTTAATTACTTAGAAAACGACATATAAACAAGTTATGAAGTTTAAAACCTTACCTCCAAGTGATTCCCTTCAATTTTCTCTTCAAACCCTCTCAAAAGAGCTCCCAACTCATTCAACAATGGAGAAAAATAAACTATTCTCGCACAAATGGCCTTTTAAAACATTATGCCCAGCCATTAAATTTTCCTCAGTGCGATCGCGACTCTAGGCACGCAATCGTGATGCACAGACCAGCCAACTAATGCGATCACAGACCAATACATGCGATAGAACAACTCTCCACCCCACACACGCGCCTCAGAATCCGCTATGCGATCGCATAAACAACCATGCGATCACACTGCCCTACCTGACCAACCTATGCGATCGCAATCCTAACCACGTGATCGCATAGAAAAAAATGCCTGCCCCACTCTTTTACTCTACGTGATCGCAGACATCCTCCCACGATCGCGTAGAAGGAAACCAGAACCTCACACCAGCAAAAATCTGCCAAATTTTCAAGCCAAGAGTTGGTCCATTAACCACACGAAACACACCCGAGGCCCTCGGGACCTCAACCAATCATACCAACATATCCCATAACATCATTCAAACTTAGTCGAGCCTTTGAAACACCAAAAACAATGCAACAACACCAAAATCAAATCAAATTCAAGCCTATGAACTTTGAAACTTCCAAATTTCGCCAACTACGTCGAAACCAACCAAAACACCTCCGATTGACCTGAAATTTTGCAGACATATCCAAAATGGCATTAAGAACCTGCTCCAACTTCCAGAATTTCATTCCGACCCCGATAGCCTATTTTCCACTGCCGACCGAAAATCGCCAAAAATTAACTTTCGCCAATTCAAGCCTAATTCTAAACCGGACATCAAAACTTCATTCCGAACACAGTCCTAAGTCCCAAATCACCTAACGAAGCTTTCCGAGCCATAAAATATGCATTCTGAGTTAGTTCACTAATAATTTAACTCTCAGTTGACTTTCTCAACTATTAGGCTACTTTAAAAGACTAAATGCCTCAATTCTCACCATAACCACTTCAGACCCAAACCAACTGAACCAACGCAAAAAAACATGCTAGCAATATATAACAAATGCAGAAATGGAGGAAACGGGGTAAATCTCATGGAATGACCAGACGGGGCGTTACATCCTCCCCCTCTTAAACAAATGTTCATCCTCGAACGGGTCTAGAAACATACCTGGAGTCTCAAATAAGTGAGGATATCTGTCCCGCATCTCCCGCCCGGTCTCCCAGGTGGCATCCTCCACCGGCTGCCCTCTCCATTGAACCTTCACTGAAACTATATCCTTAGACCTCAGCTTCCTGACCTGTCGACCCAAAATAGCCACTGGCTCTACCTAATATGACATATCACCCTTGAGTTGAATCGTGCTGAAGTCCAAAACATGGGAAGGGTCACGAACGTATTTCAGGAGCATCGAAACATGGAATACTGGATGAATACTCGATAAACTAGGAGGCATAGCAAGCCTATAAGCCACCTCCCCAACCCTCTGAAGCACCTCAAATGGCCCAATGAACCTGGGACCAAGCTTCCCTCTCTTCCCGAATCTCATAACACCCTTCATGGGCGACACCTTCAGCAACACCTTATCCCCAACCATGAAAGACACATCTCGGACCTTCCAGTCTGCATAACTCTTCTGCCTAGACTGCACCGTGCGAAGCCGCTCTTGAATCAACTTTGACTTAATCAATGCATGCTGAACCAAGTCTGTGCCCAATAGCCTAGCCTCGCCCGGCTCAAACCAACCAACCGGAGACCTGCACCTCCTACCATATAAAACCTCATACGGAGCCATCTGGATACTCGACTGACAGCTGTTATTATATGCAAACTCCGCTAGCGGCAGAAACTGGTCCCATGAACCACCAAAGTCAATCACACAAGCACGCAAAATATCCTCCAAAATCTGAATGGTACCGACTGCCCGTCGGTCTGAGGATGAAACACTGTGCTCAACTCAACCTAAGTACCTAACTCTCTCTGCACGGCTCTCCAGAACTGAGATGTGAACTGAGTACCTCTGTCGAAAATTATAGAAACTGTAACCCCATGCAATCGGACAATCTCCCTGATATAAATCTCAGCTAACCTCTCCGAAGAATAAGTAGTACCAACAGGAATGAAGTGCGCGGACTTGGTCAGCTGATCCACAATAACCCATATAGCATCAAACCTCCTCGAAGTCCGTGGGAGTCCAACTACAAAGTCCATGGTGATCCGCTCCCACTTCCACTCTGGAATATCAAATCTCTGAAGCAATCCACCTGGTCTCTGGTGCTCATACTTGACCTGCTGACAGTTGAGACACCGAGCTACAAACTCCACAATATCCTTTTTCATCCTCCTCCACCAATAATGCTGCCTCAAATCCTGATACATCTTTGCGGCAACCAGATGAATGGAATACCACGAACTATGAGCCTCCGCTAGAATCAAATCTCAAAGACCATCTATATTGGGCACGCAAATCCGGCCCTGCATCCTCATGACCCCATCATCACCAATAACCACATCCCTGACATCAACGCGATGGACCCTGTCCTGAAGAACAAGCAAATATGGATCATCATACTGGCGTGCTCTAATCTGATCGTAAAGAGAAGACCTGGAGGCTACACAAGCCAACACCCAAGGGGATCTGATAGATCCAATCTCACCAACTGACCTGCTAAGGCCCGAACATCAAGGGCTAATGGCCGCTCAATTACTGGAAGGTAGGCTAGACTCCCCAAAATCTCTGCTCTGCGACTCAGGGCATCAACCACTACATTGGCCTTCCCCGGATGATATAAAATAGTGAGATCATAATCTTTGAAAAGCTCTAACCATCTACTTTGACGCAAATTCAAGTCCTTCTACCTCAGCAGATACTGCAAACTACGATGATCAGTGAAAATCTCACACTGCACTCCATACAAATAATGCCGCCAAATCTTCAAGGCATGTACAATGGCAGCTAACTCAAGATCGTGCACTGGATAATTCTTCTCGTGCACCTTCAACTGCCTAGACGCGTAGGCAATCACCCTACCGTCCTGCATCAATACCGCTCCCAAACTAACTCTAGAAGCATCACAATAGACTGTGTAAGAACCCGAACCAATAAGAAAAACTAGTACCGGAGCTGTAGTCAATGCTGACTTGAGCTTCTGAAAGCTCTCCTCACACTTATCAGACCATCTGAATGGAGCACCCTTCTGGGTCAATCTGGTCAAAGGCGAAGCAATAGAAGAGAATCCCTCCACACTATAATATCCCACCAAACGAAGGAAACTCCTAATCTCTATAGCTGAGGATGGTCTGGGCCAACTCTGCACCGCCTCTATCTTCTTTGGATCAACCTGAATACCATCACTAGACACCACCTTCCCCAAGAAAGCTCCCGAACCAAGCCAAAACTCACACTTGGAGAATTTCGCATAGAGCTTCTCCTCCCTCAACCTCTGTAACACAACTCTCAAATGCTGAGCATGCTCTTTCTAGCTACGATAATAAACTAGGATGTCATCAATGAAAACAATGAAGAATGAATCAAGGTAAGGCTGAAACACGATGTTCATCAATTTTATGAACGCAGCTGGGGTATTGGTCAGCCCAAATGACATAACCAAGAACTCGTAATGACCATATCTGGTCCTGAAAGTAGTTTTCGGAGTGTCAGAATCCCGAATCTTCAACTGATGATACCCAGATCTCAAATCAATCTTGGAAAACACTCTGGCTCCCTGAAGCTGGTCGAACAAATCATCAATGCGGGGCAAGGGATACTGGTTCTTCACCGTAACCTTGTTCAACTGCCGATAATCAATACACATACGCATGGACCCATCCTTCTTCTTCACGAACAACACCGGTGCACCCCAAAGTGACACACTAGGCCGAATGAACCCCTTATCCAGGAGCTCATGAAGCTGCTCCTTCAATTCCTTTAACTCCGATGGTGACATACGATAAGGTGGAATAGAAATAGGATGAGTGCCTGACACCAAGTCAATACCAAAATCAATATCCCTGTCAGGTGGCATGCTTGGCAGGTCTGCAGGAAACACATCCGGAAGGTCACGGACCACAGGAACTGAATTAATAGTGGGAGTCTCACCACCGACATCCCTTACAAAGGCCAAATAAGATAAACACCCTTTCTCAACCATGCGCTGAGCCTTCAGGTAGGAAATCACCCTGCTAGGCATAAACTCAGAAGAACCTTTCCACTCAACCCTCGGACACCCTGGCATAGCTAAGGTCATGGTCTTAGCGTGAAAATCGAGAACAACATGGCACAAAGATAACCAATCCATGCCCAATATCACATCAAAATCGACCATGTTGAGTGACAGTAGGTCCACTCGGGTTTCCAGACCCCCAATAGACATCATGCACGACCGATACACATGATCCACAACAACAGTATCGCCCACCGGAGTCGACACATGCACAAAGGTGACTAGAGACTCACGGGGCACATCCAGAAAATGGGCAAAATATTAAGAAACATAGGAATATGTAGAACCAGGATCAAATAAAGCCAAGGCATCTCGGCCTGAGACAATACCTGTGATCATGACATCTGAGGCCATCACATCTAGCCTGTCTTGGAAATGCATACATGCGAGCATGACCTCCCCCTGCTCGACCTCCCCCTCTAGGTTGGCCTCTGTCTGACTGATTACCACCCATGGCTACCTGGGCGGGTGGAGAAGTAACTGGAGCTGAAGTCGAGGGTTGGCCCCTCTACTGAGAAGATCCACCGGAACGGCGGGGACACTGCCTCCACACGTGCCCTAACTCTCCACACTCAAAGAAACTCCCTAGAGCTGGAAGCGAGGACTGATAGAAACCCCTAGCACCCATACGACCATTGGAAGACTCATGCATAGAAGAAACCTGAACTGGGGGTGCTCGAGCTGCACTCTGAGCTGGGAGGGAACCAAAGGAAGTACGACATGACTGAGAACCACGGGGACCATGCCCCGAAGATGCACCACTATATGCTGGGTGACCTGACTGAGGAGGCCTGAATAAACGGCCCCTACCCTGCTGAAACTGTCCCCTGAAGGGAGCACCACTGGAACTGCCCGAACTACGAGGCCTTTTGGCCTCCCTCTCCTCCCGCTCCTGGTGGCGAACGGACTCAATATCTCGAGCTATGTAAACAACCTGCTCGAATGAAGCACCTGATACTCTCTCCAGAGTCATAAATAACTGAAGCTGATAAGAAAGAACATCTACAAACCTCCCCACCCTCTCCTTATCAGTAGAGACAATCGCAGAAGCATGTCTAGCTAACTCGGAAAACCTCATCTCGTACTGAGTAACTAATAACTCTCCCTGGCGCAGCTGCTCAAATTGCCTGCGCTGCTCCTCTCTGTGGGACTGAGGAACATACTTCTCCAAAAAGATCATGGAGAACTGCTGCCTGGTGAGAGGTGCCGAATTAACCGGCCTATGCCTCTCGAATGACTCCCACCAAGTAAAGGCACCACCCCCAAACTGAAATGTAACAAATGAGACCCCACTGGTATCCAAAATACCCGCAGTACGTAGTATCCTCTGGCACCTATCTAGAACCCTTGGTCATCCTCGCCCTCTGTACTGCTCAAAGTCGGAGACTGAAATCTGCTGAATCTCTCCAGCCTGCGCTGCTCGTCCTCAGGCATAATAGGGACCACATAATTCTGGACCGGAGCAACTGGCTGAGTTGGGGCTGCTCCGGGTGCCTGAATACCCTGTGCAGCCTGAATACCCTATCCTGGCTGCTGCGCGGGCTGGCCCCCTACCTCTACCACGGCCTCGACTGTGGCCTCGACCTCTCGCTGGTCTAGCCGGTGGCTGGTCACTCTGATCGGTATGGAGTGTCCTCACCATCCGTTAGAGAATGAAACAACGTAAGTTCAGATTTCAAGAATCAATAGATCAGCACGAAAGAGTTCAAGAAAGGTAGAAATGTTTCCTAAAAGTTTGGCAGCCTCTCGAAGATAAGTACAGATGTCTCCGTACCGATCCGCAAGAGTCTACTAAACCTGCTCATGACCGTTGAGTCCTATGTAATCTAGGCTCTGATACCAAATTGCCACAAACCCAAATCCTAAACCGGTCGTGATGGCGCCTGTCGTGGAACTAGGCTAGCCAATAACCACATGTTCACAATTTCTTTCAAAATTCCAATCAAATTCCAAGCATTTCATAAATATACAGAGTTTACTAAACAAAGTAGGCTAATAAACAGTGCCACCAACCCCAAAACCCGGAGCCAACAAGTCATGAGCATCTAGAAGAATAAGCTAATATACTATTATAATACAAAACCTCAGAATGAAAGCTAGATATAACAAGAAGGGAAAACAGAGATGCTGCGGACGCAGAGCAGCTACCTCTATATCCCGCAATCTGGCTCCGCGCGGGATAGATGGCTAATGCTCGATATCTGCACCTGAATCTACACACAGGGGTGCAGGGAGTAATGTGAGTACGCCAACTCAGTAGTAATGAAAATAAATCAAGTCGAAGCGGCAAGGAAATATATAAAATCAATGTCATCATATCACAATATACACAGCCTTACTTTCCAATAGTGTAAACATAGATACGCGAAATCATCATGCCTTAAAACCAACCTAAAAAATGTCCTTTGAAAAATATTTATTTTGAACAGATCCAAACCGAAAGATTTAGTATGAAAATGAAATGATAATTAAGTTTTAGTGGGAGCGGGTCTAACATTTTCCATTTTTCCCCAAGTAAAACTGGTTCTTCGAGAGATCTTCACATATTAATTTTGGATGATGCAACCATGCAGGACAAGGTCTAAACTCCCGTTTTCAGCTAAGAACTATTTCTATATTTTATATTTTTCTAGTGGATTACCCAACTCAACACAAACTCCACCACCAGTTAATACTGCCTTGGAGAATTCGCGTTCAGGACTCGGTAGTTTTGGAAATGGAGAAGGTGCCGAATGAATCCCGCAATGGAGGATCAGGTACACCGAATAATTCCAATTTATAAAACTTAGTACTAACCTTGCCGAAACAGTTGAAGGAGCAAAATGAGTGTATAGAACAAATACTTGGCGTGCCTCATGCGATCAAAGATGTGGATATTGACTAATATTCACAACAACCCTGGAAGCCAAGTGCAACACCTTTGCCAATTTTCAAAAAGTTTAAAATGCCTGATATTCTTAAATATGACGGGACGTTCGACCCACGGGATCACGTTAATGCATTCACCACAGGCATGAAAGGCAATGATTTACCCAAGTAGGAGATTGTTCAATCTTTGTTAAAAACTTTGGTGAAACTCTCACGAAAGGGGCGTTTACATGGTCCTCACTCTTACTTGAAAACTCCATTGATTCTTTTGCTGAGTTTGCAGATTCATTTATAAAAGCACATTTGGGGGCTCAAAAAATTGAAAAGAGGATGGAAGATATCTTCAAAGTTAAACAGGGGAATACAGAACTACTCAGAGAATTCGTAGATAGGTTCCAACGTGAGAGAATAATGCTACCACGAGTACCTGATAATTGGGCGGTTATGGCATTTGCAAGCAATTTGAATAAGAAAAGTTCAGAATCCACGAGGAGGTCGAAAGAAAGTTTGCGGGAGTTTCCAGCAACAACTTGGAACAATATGTACAACCGATATAGCATGAAACTACGGATAAAAGAAGATACAGTTACATAGCCAAGGGCGGAAGAAAGGCCAGGTAAAGACGCTCAGAATTAGAGATAAAATCTGGTAAGAATGTCACGACCCCAAATACTAAACTGGCCGCGATGGCGCCTATCGTGGAACTAGGCTAGCCAATAATCACATAATTACAGTTTCTTTCCAAAATTCCAACCATTTTCAAACTTTTCATAAAGTATATAGAATTATTGAATCCATTAGGCAAAACAAACAGCTAAACAGTCTAAACCATACCCAAAATACAGAGTCAATATGTTATGAGCATCTAAGAAATATACCAACAAGTCTACTATTATAATATAAAACCTCCGAATGAATAACTAGATACAACATAAAAAGGGAAAACAGAGATGCTGCAGATGCTGAACAACTACCTCTATATCCCGAACTCCAGCTCCATAAAGAATAGATGGCTAACGCTCAGTATCAGCACATGTATCTGCACACAGGGGTGCAGGGAGTAATGTGAGTACGCCAAGTAATGAAAATAAATCAAGTCTAAGCGGCAAGAAACACATAAAAGTCAATATCATCAGTTCACAATATGCACAACCTTTGTTTCCAACAGTATATACATAAATATATGAAATCAACATGCCTTAAAAGCCAACTTTAGAAAAATCTTTTGAAAAATGTGTTTTCTAACAATTTCAGAAATAAAAATAACCGAAGGATTTAGTGTAAAATGAAATAAATCATAAGTATCCCCTCGGGAAAAAACATGGATCATAAATCGCCCCTCGGGCAAAACATCACTCAGCACCTCACAGCAACTCAGTATCATCCCCTCGAGCAACCTCACTGTCACTCATGCCTCCCAATCACTCGTCACTCGACACTCGGCACTCGGCATTCAACACTCGCACTCAAAAGGTACATGCACTCACTAGGGGTGTGTACAGACTCCGGAGGGGCTCCTTCAGACCAAGCGCTAATATCAAGCCACCTCGTGGCATATCATATCCTCACAATCAGGCCCTCGGCCTCACTCAGTCAGAAACTATCAAAAGCCCGGGCGTATCAGTAAAACGACGTACTCGACCCAAAAGCATTATTTTATATCTCAAAACAGTGTAAATAAGGATGAGTTTTGAAAACAGTTAAACACAATATGACTGAGTGTAAATCATAAATCAACAGTGAGGAAATAGCAGTAAAAATCCCCCAATGGGTCTGAACAAGTTGGCACAAGGCCCCAAACATGGCTTATATCCCAAATATATCAATAGTTTTTAGAACACAATTTAACGTATGATTTAGAGTAAAAATACGCAACTCAATAGTTTCCACGGAGAGGACCAAGTCCAATCCAAAAATCAGTGTGCACCACATACTTGTCATCCGATATGTGCGCCATTCTAAAAATAGTGAAAAATATGAACTCCGGGGTTCCATACCCTCAGGACAAGATTTATGGCCATTACTTACCTCTATCAGGCTACAATACTAATCTGCGATGCTCTTAACCCTAAAATTAGCTCCGGATTGCACCGAATCTAACCAAAACCAGGTTAACATCATCAATATACGCTAAAGGAGCAAAACTCAGTCGAAAACTATCAATTTAGACACAATTCTCGAAATTTGGCCAAACCCGAGCCCCGGGCTTACGTCTCGAAATTCGATAAGATTTACATCACTAGAATCCTCATCCTCCCAAGATTCTATACATACCAAGAACACCAAAATCGGACCACAATTGCCCACTCAAATCCTCAAAAGAAAATTCCAATTCCATGCACTTAACTTCCCTAAATTTTTGGTTTAAATTCAACAATTTTCCGGTTTAATTACTTAGAAAATGACATAGAAACGAGTTATGAATTTGAAAATCTTACCTCCAAGTGATTCCCTTCGATTTCCTCTTAAAACCATCTTAAGGAGCTCTAAACCCGCTTATCAATGGAGGAAAATTGACAAAACTTCGGAAGAATGGCTATTTAAAACATTCTGCCCAGCACTACTATTCCCTTCAGTGCGATCGCAACTCTAGCCACGTGATTGCGATGCACAACCCAGACCACCCTACGCGATCGCATACTTACACATGCGATTGCATAGAACAAATATCCATCCACACACGCGCCTCAGAACCTCTATGCGATCGCACCATGGGCCACGCGACCGCACTGCTTCACCTGCCCAACCTAGGCAATCGTAGTCCTAACTACGTGATCGCATAGAGAAAAATTCCTGCCCCACTCTTTTACTCTGCGTGATCGCGGATGAATCCACGCGATCGCAGTGAAGAAATCACTGCTGCTAAAACACCAGAAAACAACAGACTCCTTAAGGCCAAAAAGTGCCCGTTTGAGCATCCGAAATACACCCGAGGCCCCCCGAGACCTCAACCAATCCTACCAACACACCCCATAACATCATTCAAACTTTTTCGAGCCTTAGAAACACCAAAAACAACACGAAACACCAAAAATACATCAAATTCAAGCCTATGAACTTTGAAACTTCTAAATTTCACCAATGATGCCGAAACCAACCAAAACACATCCGATTGACCTGAAATTTTGCACACATATCCAAAATGAAATTACGAACCTACTCCAACTTTCAGAATTCCATTCCAATCCCGACAGCCTATTTTCCACTGCCGCCAGGAAATCGCCAAAAACTAACTTTCGCCAATTCAAGCCTAGTTCTACACCGGACATCAAAAATTCATTCCGAACAAACTCTTAAGTCCCGAATCACCTAACGAAGCTATTCGAGCCATAAAATCCACATTTTGAGGTCGTTTACCAATAAGTCAATTCTCAGTTGACTTTTTCAACTATTAAGCTAATTTAAGAGACTAAGTGTCTCAGTTCTCACCACAACCACTCCAGAACTGAATCAACCGACCCAACACAACATAAATAGGCTAAACGACATATGATAAAGCAGAAATGGGAGAAATGGGGCTAATCTAACGGAACGACCGGCCGAGTCGTTACATCCTCCCCCTCTTAAACAAACGTTCGTCCTCGAACGAGTCTAGAAACATACTTGGAGTCTCGAATAAGTGAGGATATCTGCTCCACATCTCCCACTCGGTCTCCCAGGTGGAATCCTCCACCAGCTGTCCCCTCCATTGAACCTTCACTGAAGCTATATCCTTAGACTTCAGCTTTCTAACCTGATGACCCAAAATAGCCACTGGCTCTACCTCATATGAGATATCATCCTTGAGCTGAACCGTGCTGAAGTCCAAAACATGAGACAGGTCACCAACATACTTCCGGAGCATCAAAACATGGAACACCGGATGAATACTCGATAAGACGGGAGGCATGGAAAGTCTATAAGCCACCTCCCCAATCCTCTGAAGCTCCTCAAATGGCCCAATGAACCCGGGACTCAGCTTTCCCCTTTCCCGAACCTCATGACACCCTTCATGGGTGACACCTTCAGCAAAACCTTCTCCCCAACCATGAAAGACACATCTCGAACCTTCCGGTCCACATAACTCTTCTTCCTAGACTGCACCGTGCGAAACCGCTCCTGAATCAACTTCGCCTTGCCCAACTGTAACGACCCGACCGGTCGTTCCTTAAGATTTACCCCATTTCCCTTATTTTTGTATTGTTATGTATCACTATCTTATTTTTTTATGTGTTGGATCAGTTGGTTTGGGTCCAGAGTGGTTATGGTGAGAGTTTAGGCATTTAGCCTTTTAAAGTAGCCTTATAGTTGAGAAAGTCAACTGAGAGTTGACTTATTGGTAAACGACCTCAGAATGCGTATTTTATGGCTCGAATAGCTTCGTTAGGTGATTTGGGACTTAGGAGTGTGTTCAGAATATTTTTTTGATGTCCAGTGTAGAATTAGGCTTGAATTGGCGAAAGTTAGTTTTTGGCGATTTACGGTCGGCAGTGGAAAATAGGCTATCGGGGTCGGAATCGAATTTCGAAAGTTGGAACAGTTTCGTAATGTGATTTTCGTTATGTCTGCAAAATTTCAGGTTAATCGGAGGTGTTTTGATTGGTTTCGACGTAGTTGGCGAAATTTGGAAGTTTCAAAGTTCTTAGGCTCGAATTTGATGTAAATTTGGTGTTATCGTGTTGTTTTTGGTGTTTCAAAGGCTCGAATATGTTTGAATGATTTTATGGGATATGTTGGTATGTTTGGTTGAGGCCCCGAGGGCCTCGGGTGTGTTTTGGATGGTTAACGGACCAACTTTTGGCTTTAATTCTGGGCAGATTGCTGTTGGTGTAAGGTTCTGGTTTCCTTCTACGCGATCGCGTGAGGATGTTTACGATCGCGTAGGGTTAATTGGTGAGGCAGGATTTTTGTTAATCGCGATCGGGTGGAATGGGTTGCGATCGCATGAGTATGAGTGTTTGGTCAGTGCGATCGCGTGGTCTTGTTTGCGATCGCGTAGAGTTAAAGTGGCTCGTGGGTGAGTTGAGCTTTGTTCTTCGCGATCGCGTGGTTTAAGTCTTGATGAATCGCGATCGCGTGAGGTTGTCTGCGATCGCGTAAAGTAAATTGATGGGGCAGGAAGTTTGTTCTTCGCGATCGCGTGCCAAAGTTTGCGATCGCAGTGAAGGAATTATTTTAGGTGTGCAGAACAGTATAAAAGGACACCCTCCGCGAAATTTATTAGTTTTTCATCAAATTGCATGCGGGAGGAGTCCATTGAAAGGTGTTTTGAGAGGGGATTTCCAGGTTCTTCAGCAAGGTTGAGTTCTTTGATTTTTTAATCCCGTTCCTATACTATTTTATTGAGATTAGGCTTGAAAATTTAAGGATTTGGGTAGGAAAAAGTTGGAAAAATGAGAGGAAGGAATTGGGATTTCTTTTGAGGTTTTGGAATGGCAATTATGGTCCGATTTTAGAGTTCTAGGCATGTATAGAATCGTGGGAGGACGAGGGTTCTAATGATGTAAGAATTTTCGAATTACGAGACGTGGGTCCGGGGCTCGGGTTTGGTCGAATTTAGAGATTGTTGTTTAATTTGATGATTTTCGATTGGGTTGTGTTCCATGAGTATATATTGACGATGTTAACTGGTTTTGGCTAGATTTGGAGCAATCGGGAGCCAATTTGAGGGGCAAAGGCATACCGCACTAGTGTCGCGGTCCGGTAGAGGTAAGTAATGGTCTTAAATTTGGTCCTGAGGGTATGGAACCCCGGACTGCATTATTTTCTCACTAAATTTGGAATGGTGCACATGTCGGATGACGAATATGTGGCGCGTACTGATTTTTTTGGATTGGACTAGGTCCTCTCCGCGGCGACTAATGAGTCGCATATTTACTCAAAATCTTATGTTAAATTATGTTCTAAAGATTATTGAATTATTTGGGCTATAAGCCATGTTTGGGTTCTCGTGCCGATCTGTTTAGACCCTTTGAGGGTGTTTTACTGTTGGTTTCCTCACTACCTGTTGATGGTTTTACTCAACATCATTGTGGATACTGTTTATTTGAAACTCAGCCTGATTTACACTACATGAGCATTAAAATGATGTTTTCGGGTCGAATACCCCGTTATATTACTTCGCCCGAGGCGCTTTTCGAGTGGTTCCACCGAGTATGGCCGAGGGCCAAGAGTGCTGGTGAGGTGCTGAGTGATATTAGAACTTGGGCTGAAGGAGCCCCTCCGGAGTCTGTACACACCTCCAGTGAGCGCACCGAGTGCGAGTGATTGAGTGATTGAGTGATGGGGAGGCATGAGTGACTGTGAGGTGCTGAGTGATTGTGAGGTGCTAAGAGATTGTGAGGCATGCCCGAGGGGCTGATTATGAAACATGTTTTACCCGAGGGGCTACTCATGATTTTACTACATTCATTTTCATACCAAATCTTTATTTTAAAGTTGTTAAAAATGTGCATTGTTTTAAGGACTTTTATGAAGTTGATTTCTAAGGCATGATGATTTCGTATATCTATGTATACTATTGGAAAGTAAGGCTGTGTATATTGTGACTTGATGGCCTTGATTTTTATGTGGTTCATTGCTACTTAGACTTTATTTATCTCCATTACTACTGAGTTGGCGTACTCACATTACTCTCTGCACCTCTTTGTGCAGATTCAGGAGAAGAGATCGAGCATTAGCTTATATTCATATATCGCAGCGGAGCCGGATAGTTGGGATTTAGAGGTAGTTGTTCAGCGTTTGCATCATCTCTGCTTTCCCTTCCTATTGTATTTATCTTTGATTCATAGTTTGGTATCATAATACTTTATTTGGGCTTATATCACTAGATGCTCATGACACGTTGGTTCCGGGTTTTGGGGACGGCGGTACTGTATATAAATAAAACTTGCCTATTATGTTAAGTAAACTTCCTGTATATTGTTATAAATTTCTTGAATCTTAAATGGGATTTTCAAAAGAAATTGTGAACACGCAGTAGTCGGCTAGCCTAGTTCCACGATAGGCGCCATCACGACCGGTTAGGATTGGGGTCGTGACAGCTTGGTATCAGAGCTCTAGGTTACATAGGACTCAACGATCATGAGCAGGTTTAGTAGAGTCTTGCGGATCGGTACAGAGACGTCTGTACTTATCTTCGAGAGGATGCCGAACTTTTAGGAAACATTCTATCTTTCTTGAACTCTTTCGTGCTGATCTATTGATCCTTGAAATCTAAACTTATGTTGTTTCATTCTCTCACATATGGTGAGGACACGCAATACAGATCAGGGTGACCAGTCACCGGATAGACTAGCGAGAGGTCGAGGCCGTGGTAGAGGTAGGGGGCCAGCCCGCGCAGCAGCTGGGGCAGTACCTCAGGATCCCCCTATTGCTCATGATCAGGTTCCTGCCGATGGTATCCCAGCGGGACAGGCTCAGGCACCAGCAGTGCCTATGGTTATTCTGGGTCTTTAGGAGGCCCTGTCTCAGATATTGTCAGTATGCACCGATTTGGCTCAGGCCGTTGCTATGTCTTCTTCTACCACCACAGCTCAGGCCGAGGGAGGAAATCAGACTCCAGCTACCCAGGCACCTGAGCAGGTTGCACAGGGTATTCAGGCACCGGGAGCAGCCCTAGCTCAGCCAGCTGCTTCGGTTCAGGATTATGTGGTCCCAATGATACGAGGCTAAATTGCATAGTTTAACATGTGATATACCTTACATTTTATGCGCATTAATGATAAAATTACACTTATTATGTGCTTAATGGAGTTATTTCATGTATAGGTGCAGTGGAGATGGAAACAGGGCTAAAAGGATGCAAAAACGTCGAAAAATACGCGAAAGGAGGCACCCGGGCGATAGCCGGGCGATAGAGCCAAATAGCCAGCCCTACCCTGGCGTTATCCAGGTGTTAGGTCTGAAACGCCAGCCCTACCCTGGCGTTAGCCAGGCGTTAGGGCTGAAATGCCAGCC